>VTFQ01000015.1:26745976-26905976 GCA_036281575.1 Ancherythroculter nigrocauda
TTCTGAACTGAACTATAGTTTTCCTACAGATTGATTTATTTATTTTTTTGAGTATTTTTGCACTTTTGGAGAAACTGAAATCGTTACAATCAAGTTTTACTTCTGAAAACCCAAAGAAGCCAGACGCTGTTTAGTGAGTCGCGTACGCCCCATGGCTGAACGCCATTTTGTTCCAGAGAGTTCGAGTTTTTTTTGGGCCATGCTGAAACTTTTCTTTTTTTGTTTATTACCCTGCCATCCTTACGACATCTCCCTGTTCAGTCTCACTTGTCTCATTGTTGCAAGTCATCTCATTTCAAGTCATCGTCGCTACAGACTGGTACAAGAGTTCATTACACACACACAAACACTTTACTGATTCTGATGAACTGAGAGTATCAATTTGAATCGTGTCCGTGTGAGCTGAATCAAAAGGAAATTGAATCATTAACTAATTCATAAGAGTCGTTTGAGGGAAGTTACAAGTGTTTTCTTTGTGAAACAAGTTAAGTAAAACAAGTTATTTGAAGTGAGTCATCAAGTTAAACTATAAGAGTTTGTGACCTGTCCAGTGTTTGAAAATCAGTTTGGAAACTGGTATTGAAAATAATTTTGTGAAACTTATATTTGAAGTGTTTTACAGAAACTGTTTGAGATTAACCTTTTAGAACGGTTACAACTATTGAAAAGAATTTCCAGGAAACATGTTTTTTTTTTTAAATTTATTTATTTATTTATTTTATTTAATTCTATTAAAGCAAAACACAAAGACAAAAATACAGTTTCCTAAGGAAAGAAAGAATTAATTATAGTTAAAAGCAATACGATTGAAGCTTTTTTGTTTTTTTTGTACTTACCTTAGAGTAGGGGCGTCTCACAACATGCCAACTTCCTCGACCAAAAAGAGTCAAATTAACAGTGCAAAGTTTGTCATCATTTTCTTCATTCAGTGCAGAAGATATCGATCACAACTTCAGCGGACTGAACAATCAAGGATTTCTCCTGAGCCTGCAGATCCGCACAAGGCATTTGCAAGTATTGTTTGAACACTAAACGGCAATTTAGTATTAAGATTTTGAACCCCTTTGTTAACAAAGGTGCTTTATAGTATTGAAACTGATGGTTTGTCCAGCAATTGTTAATTTACTCTTTCTATTGCTTCATTCCCCTGTTATGATATGGTTCAAATTCATTTTCACTCTTTCATTGCATGAATGGTATGTTTGTGTTTGTGTTTGTGTTTGTTAGTTTAGTTATGGGTTTGTGATTTAGTTAAATAAAACTTGTGTGCACACTTCATCAACTGCGAGTTGATTCTGGTCTGTTTATAAAAACCAATGTCCCTGATTTTGATCACAGCTACATGCTAAGAAAGCGATATTTTTTTGTGGCCATGGAAAAATATCCTTTTTGAAAAGTTGATAGACGATCAATACTGAGTGTTCGCTGGCTGAACAGATTAATTTATTGTAATATTAATTTAGCTACTACATTAAGTTACTTTGATTAACTGATTCAAATATTTATAATTAATTGGAATGAGTTATGATTAATTATTCATATTCCTTTGGAGCTAATTTGTTACCGTTAGTCATGTCACTAACCCAGGAAGTTTCGTGGCATTAATCGCATACTTTAGCACTTAGCCAAGTGTTTCCAAATGTGTTTCTGGGAGTGAATTACAGGGCAAAGCATGCCATTTCCTGTTGCCAGCAGGTAGCGCTTTGACTAACTGAATATTGACACATTGATGTCTTCAGGCCATGACTCTTCTCAAACGTGAAGTTTGGGGCAGATCAGACACTGTATGCCTGAGTTACAACAGCTTCCTCTTTCATGGAGAAACATCAGACTTTGTCAGGCCGCCATGGACACGCCCTTCACCGAAAACTCAAGATCTTTGCAATTTAACATTGCTAAGGCCTTAAGATTAGACAGACCAAATATGATGTTGATCTGGTTAATTCTCTATGAGGAGTTAATCACAGTGTAAAACATGTAATTTCCTGTTGCCCACAGGTGACGTTAATTTTGTGTTCGAGCATGTTTAGGCCCTGAAAAATGCGATTCATTTCGGAGAAGAATAATTGACTGAGCAATTACAATAGGATCCTCACACCATCAGTGCTTGGGCCCTTATTATCAATTATGAAAGTAAAATAAAAACAAAATAAAAAGCTATACATAATTATACACAATATAATGGCAGCATTTACAGTTGAAGTGATGGGGAATGAACAAAGATGTAAACCAGCTTCAATGAATCCTTTAAGTCTTTAGCTATGATTTTTAACCTCATTGAGCATTCTGCCTTTGGAGTAAGCCCACTTCTGTGGAGAGTAACCACAGTACCATATCGTCTCCATTTATAGACAATTTGTCTAACTGTGGACTGATGAATATCTAAAGTCTGTGAGATTACTCTGTAACCCTTTCCAGCTACATGTATATCAACACGCTTGATCGTAGGTCTTCTGAGATCTGTTTTTTGCAAGACATAGCTCACATCAGCTAATGCTGCTTGTGAAAGCACACTGACACTTTGGGTGTTTATACAAGTCAGTTTAGCTCTAAACCACACCTTTATTCTTGTTTCATTGATTGGACTCCTGGTTTGCTAACGCCTGACTCCAATTAGCATTTAGTGACACCAGAGGCCTAGTGTTTCACTTTTTCCACCAGCACTTTGTATGTTTAATGAGTGTGCTCAAAAAGACTGTTTGTGTTTTATCAGAAAATAGAAATATTAGAAATATTGTTTGTGTTGATTTTTGTGGCTTTGGTGAAAATGTCAAATTTCATGACCAATTTATGCAGAAAACCAGAAAATAGTTCACTTTTTCTTGCAACTGCATATACTGTATGCACACATTTATAAACATATTGGTATTTGCACTTCTGATTAGATGCTAACTGCATTTCATTGTGTCTCGTGCACTGTATTTTATGCTACATCATGAAATAAACATTAAATGCTGTAAATGTAAATGTACAGTATCTGTCCAGTTTGCAATTAATAGGAATACATAAATATTCTCAGTGCAAGACTCAGTACGCATGAATTTAGTTTTAAGATGCCTTTTTAATTGCTTTTTTTTATTTCAAGCAAGCAAAAGAGTTCACATTTAACAAAGAAAAATTAAAAGCTCTATAGATAAGGAAATGTTAAACAAAGCATGTGCAATTTAAATTAATTTCTGATCAAAGATATTTGAGTAGTTTTTCAGAGAGTTTGGGTCAATGATTCACTGCTGCCACTCACGGAAGTCCGAAGCTGCGTTTTCTTTCAGCATTTTCAGTGAGTGTTAGGCTCGCTCCCATTGCATGACAGTTAGTTCTGCTACAGGAGCACTCTTCAACATGGATGTATGTGTGGGTTATTATATCTCCATTTACGCAACCAAGATTCACTGTGCGATTACTTGAGCGTTTGGCCTGGCAACAGCTACATGATGACAACCCAGGTTCTGTGTACCTGTGTATGCGAGAAAACATATGTAAAGCATTTTAAATTGGTCTCTTATAAGGGTGTTTCAGGTAGTATACTGCCTATGTAGGTTTCGTAACAGAGTCTGCATGTACTCACTTGCTAAAACTGGTACAATCTCCACCGCAAAATGTAAGGTCCATTTTCCTCTCTGATTGACAGTCATTGTGATTTATGTAATCATGAGAGGTTTGTACTTGACATCCCTTGATTTTGTCCACACCTAAAAACACAGGCAATTGAACACACATGGGCACATTAAAAGTCAACTCAAATCAACAAAATATGCATTGTTTTCTTTTAAAAAATACTCACAAACATAGCAGCAGCCATCAGCTGTCACCTGAACGGTGCCCTGGAAAGAGAATCACAAAAGCAGAATGGCATCAATGTGATTTAATCACCATGATTGGTCAGTATAACATGTAAATGTGTGTTTGTGTGATATTTGAAGTACTGACAGGCTGGCAGTTGGAAATGTTGAAAGGAGGACACTGGACTGTATGTTTGTCGGCGATGAACTGTCCATTAACTTTAGTGCACGTGACTTTGTCACAGCCCTGGTTTGGAATGGGCAAAGTGGCTCCTTCCTACGAACAAAAAGAGGTCAAATTCTGTTAAAGGACAATTCACTTCTGTTGTATGGAAAAAAGCAGCATTAACAGTTTCATTTTGTGTCCAATGAAAAAAAAAAAGGTTTTACATAAATGTTACATTCTTTTTTTCTTTTTTTTTTTTTTACATTTATAATAGTTTTAAATTAAAACGATTCCTTTAATTTCCATTTAACCTGAATGTTTATTTAGGCCTTTTGTCCTTTCTCAGTCACACCTCAAGGCGAATGAGCTTTTGACATTTGAACTTACCGGCAGTATTTGATTGAAGCCATTGATGTTGACGATGCAGTGAGTTTGCACACACTTTCCACAGCATTCGTCCAAGCTTGTTTCAACATATTTATAACCCTGGGGAAAACCAACATCAAATGAAGTCAACGAAATTGTACTCGTTCCTGAGACAAGCCAATCGAAAGCTTGTCTAACAACTTACACGATCACATTCCTCATTGCACTGCACAAATCCACATTTGATCTTGAACAGCTGTGTTTTAGGATCCACGTCCCATGTACAGCTACATTCCTGACAGTCAACGACTGGGATGTCGGTACCAGGCTGAGGGAAGTGAGGGGAGAGAAAATTGAGTGTGTAAAACTTTCATTAATCATTATTTAATCAAACAAAAATTATATTTCAGTTTTTCATTTTAGTTTTACCTCATACTCAATGTTTTTGTGGACACACACTTTCTTTGGCTCTAAGGAGGCAAACAACAAAAGAACACAAAATTATATAGAATGATATTTAAGGTGATACAGACAGTATATGAAATGAAAACAGGCATATGAATGACACCACAATGAAGTGTGAACAATAGTGATACCGCATTTGATTTCTGGACAGCATTTTCCGTTAGGCACTTCCAGGACTGGCTCATATCCGACTGTACACTTTTTATCCAAAGGTGGGCACATGTTGACATCACAATCTACATTAAAAAAAAAACAGAGTAGAGGAGACTTAGGTGATTCAAACCTAAAGCAAACCCCTTTAAAAATACTGTAAATAAGCTTGTCTTACTGCAAACTTGTTTGCTGCAGCATGGGTCTGAAGGATTGGTGACATTGACGAGCACGAAGCCAGGCTCAGTGCAGCTCTCAGGAGTCACATCAGAACACTTCTTGGGCTTACAGGTCACTGATTTGCTGGCTTTTTCACAGATACACTCTTCGCAGTTGTACTCGAAAACCTCATCGAACTGCCAAAACAAACAAAAGAAACTATAGAAACTATACATGCAGTAGGCAGCAATTACAAATAGCACAATTCACATAAAGAGCTTGAAATATATAAAAATATAAAAAAAGAGCTTGAAATATAAAATATATCTCAAGAAAAATACACAAGAATTTTGGTACATATATATATATATCAATTTTTTTTTCCCCCGGTAGTGAATGAATAAGGATGAATTCTAATAATTCAGTTCTCTCGTGCCATCTTGGATTACATTTTTTTTACAAAGCTTGTTGCAATGCATTCTGTAATTACATTCTGTAGTTTAATAACTATGAAATGAAATACTAATATTGAATGAACAGTTGAATTAAAGGGTTAGTTTACCCACAAATTAAATTTCTATCATTAAGTACTCACCCTTATGTGGTCCCAGACCTTCGTCTGTCTTCGGAACACAAATCAAGATATTTTTTATAAAAAAATCCAAGGGTATCTGATCTATCATTGCACCTTTTGAGGTACCCTTGGATTTCATCAAAATATCTTAATTTGTGTTCTGAAGACAGATGAAGGTCTTAAAGGTTTGGGACAACATGAGGGCGAGTAATTAATGACAGAAATTTCATTTTTGGGTGAACTAACCCTTTAACAGTTTTAAATACTGCCGTACCTCGCGTGGTGTCCCAGTGGAGTCCAGGCATCCTAAAAACAAAACAGGAAAATAAAATCAGAAAGATACAAAAAGGGGCTAAGATTTGCAGGATAATGCAGAAAGGCACACTCAATTTGAATGCCTAAAGCACGCACACACTTCTTACCGCATTTGTTCACACAGACTCCTGTCTCCTTGTTGAAGAGCAACGTGCCCTCAGGACAGAAGCAGCCCTCTGTGGGCACTATAATGGTGTTCTGTTCAGGTCTGCAATTAGAAGGTATTTAAACTTTTTTTATTACACACATATCACCTGAGATTCATTCCAATGAACATTTAGGAATAAATCCGCATAACAGGCTTTATTAACTCTTAAACCGCATAATATAGCAGATTATTTTGAAGTACATATCTGCCATTTTCCCATCCCTTAATTTACTATACTGAACCAGAACTAAACATTAATTTCCACAATTGTCTAATTATTTAAAAATGTGGATAAATGGGCATACATATCATCACAGCTTGGTGGCTCAGCTGGACCACAAGGATTGAAGACTTTATCTGCTGGGCATTCAATATCTGTGGAAAAAACACAAATGCTACACTCAAATACTCTATAGCTTCCAATAATATGGGGTCCAGAGATCAGAAAGAAAAAGAAATTTAAACCTGGAAAGGTACAACAGAAAGTTTCGATAAAGGAACGTTATGATATAAAATTAATAAAAGAGTTTTTATAACTTACTGCAAAGGTTAGTGTAGTTCCTCCAGTGTATGCAGATCCCTAATTGAGAACAAGCCCTTGCGTAGCTCTGCAGACTGGTACACACCACGGCAGGGTTGCTCATATGACAACTATCATATTGACATCCTAAAAAGAATTTTTCGGGGGACACATGGGAATGGCACGCTTCGAACAACCTGAGGAAGATAGAAGTAGCAAATATCACCTTCAGAACCTAGTGTATTAAAGGTGCCCTAGAATTAAAAATTGAATTTATCTTGGCATAGTTAAATAACAAGAGTTCAGTACATGGAAATGACATACAGTGAGTCTCAAACTCCATTGTTTCCTCCTTCTTATATAAATCTCATTTGTTTAAAAGATCTCCGAAGAACAGGCGAATCTCAACATAACACCGACTGTTACGTAACAGTCGGGGTGTACGCCCCCAATATTTGCATATGCCAGCCCATGATCAAGGCATTACACAAGGGCAGCCAGTATTAACGTCTGGATGTGCACAGCTGAATCATCAGACTAGGTAAGCAAGCAAGAACAATAGCGAAAAATGGCAGATGGAGCAATTATAACTGACATGATCCATGATAACATGATATTTTTAGTGATATTTGTAAATTGTCTTTCTAAATGTTTCGTAAGCATGTTGCTGATGTACTGTTAAATGTGGTTAAAGTTACCATCGTTTCTTACTGTATTCACGGAGACAAGAACCGTTGTATTTTCATTATTAAACACTTGCAGTCTGTATAATTCAAACACAACTTCTTCTTTATAAATCTCTCCAACAGTGTAGCATTAGCCGTTAGCCACGGATCACAGACTCAAATTCATTCAGAATCAAATGTAAACATCCAAATAAATACAATACTCACATAATCCGACGCATGCATGCAGTATGCATGACGAACACTTTGTAAAGATCCATTTTGAGGGTTATATTAGCTGTGTAAACTTTGTTTATGCAATGATAGAGTCGAGAGGGGAGGGGGTGGGGAGTGCGCGATTTAAAGGGGCCGCAACCTGAATGGGCGCATTTCTAATTATGCCCCAAAATTAAAAAAATTAATAAAAAAAATCTATGGGGTATTTTGAGCTGAAACTTCACAGACACATTCAGGAGACAGCTTAGACTTATATTACATCTTGTAAAAAAACGTTCGATGGAACCTTTAAAATTTATAGAAAAAAAAAACCATCAACTCACTCGCTGCTGAGGAGGTTGCACTCAGGATGGGCCTGGCATGGCTTAGTTGTAGGTTTGATATCACCACCAACAGTAGGTAATGCAGTTGGTGGAGTGCACATTTCACCGTTCACACCACTGGCTGGCCAGTAATCCGCCATCACTGCACAGTCGTCCACCAAGATCCCTCCAGGAAGCATGCAGTCATCAGCCTGGTTGTTGTTGCATGTTCCTTAGTGAGAATTATTATGAACAATTGAGACGGATAATGCACACAACAAATCCTTCATATATCATCCACATTGTGATGTCACCATCCATACAAAAATGGGGGTGGCTGACTACCACAGTGACCTTGTGTGTTGTTTCCAAAATGCTGGAATGGCAGGTTGATGCTAAAACCAGTGGCTCCAAATGTTATATCAACACCCAGCTGTGGAATACTCAGGAACAAGTCTAGGCCTGAGCTTATAACCCTCACACCATTGAAAGCATATGGCAGATTTAACTTAACATCATCCTTAATAACCTGTTAGGACAGGAGACAAGAAAACATAGGATACTTACACTGTAATGCAGACAAAGCACACATTAATCTTGCAAATCTAGAAAGTCTCCCTCTAGGTCTGCACCTCCGATGAGATTGTGATTCTTAAGCGTTATGACTTGTTGTTGTAAGACACAATAATGGATCTGGGACAGGATACATGCTCAACAGGGTCACAGTAGACGTTGTCATGTAGATCTTTAAATGGTACTGAGGCCTTTTTCCTCCATTAATATGTAAGTGCAGTTTCCTTGATAACTGTAGAAGAGTCCATCAAATGTGATGTAATGCGGGTCACCCCAGCCTTCACAAAAGCCTACAAGAAATAAAATGTATTATTATTATTATTTACAAAAAAATCTAAAAAAAAACAAAAACAAAAAAACATTCAATTATTTGAACTGAAACAAGCTACTTGAATTTGGTTAATACTGTGTGTATTAACTGTTGAAAATATCACTTGATATTTTAAGAAAAATGTCATTACACCACTTTATCATTTAACTTGTGACAGAGACAAGAAAGTGCCAATTTATTACAATTTATGTTATTACTTGTACCACATCAAAGCAAATAAACTTAATGTGAACCAAGTAAATACACATAACTGCATTGTTTACACTTAAAAGTTCCTTTAAAAACCTAGCCCTAATACTGGTTTCACAAAACAAGGCTCAAACCTAGTCCCAACTAAAATTCATGTTTGAACTGTTTTAACTTAAAGAAACTTGCAGTGACATATCTTAACATATGTCAGTGCCATTGTTTTGTCTCACACCAGTAATGTTTTTTTTTTTTCTAAGGCACATTTATAAAAGTTACTTAATGTCCTGATTGAACTAAGGCCTTGTCTTGGCTTATTCTAAGCCCTGTCTGTGAAACCAGTCCTAGTGTCCTAGGGGGAAAACAACAATTTTCAAGGATACCATGAAAGCATAACAGTTTAAATCAAGCACATTGGGCTTGATCATTGCTAATAATTTAAATGATTAGAGAATCATAGATTGTGAGACCAATTTATCACGTCACATGTGTAATATTGGCAGCAGTAGTGCTCATCATAACAAGCACAGGATTCTTGCCATTTTCACAGGTGATGTTCTGCAGTGGAGGACATTCAAATGGGATAATTCAATGATGTTGTCTTCAATGCACCTTGCCATGGTGCAGTTACACAAGATGAAGGTCTCGTTGGTCTGGTGATAATGAAAAATGTGCTAGAATTAGAAAGACTGATAATGCAAAATTGAAATAGAGTCTCTGTTTTCTATGTATCTCTCTATAAATATATATATATATAATATATATATATATATATTATATATATATATATATATATATATATATATATAATTTATTTATTTATTTATAACATATATTAAACAGAAAAATAAAATAAAGTATATTAAATTGTACATTTTTGTCCCATTCAGGACAGTCGTAGGGTGGAGTTGGTGTAGGAGTAGTTGTTGAAGTAGGTGTAGTAGTTATTCGTAGTAGGCTTTGTGGTAGCTGTTGTTATGATAATTTGTGGTGAAGTCACTGGTTTTTTTGTTGTTCCAGTATTAGGAGTTATTTTTTCAGTTGTGTGTGGTAGGTTCTGGTGTATTGTAGAAGTAGACTTTGTGGTAGTTGTCGGTGGGGGGGTAGATGGTGTGGGAGGTATGGTGTTGTAGTAGATGGTGTGGGAGGTACTGGTGTTGTAGTAGACATTGTGGTAGTGCGGTGGGGGGGTAGATGATGTGGGAGGTACTGGTGTTGTAGTAGATGGTGTGGGAGGTACTGGTGTTGTAGTAGACGTTGTGGTATGTCGGTGTGGGGGTAGGTGGTGTGGGAGGTACTGGGTTGTAGTAGATGTGTGGGAGGTATGGTGTTGTAGTAGACGTTGTGGTAGTTGTCGGTGTGGGAGGTACTGGTGTTGTAGTAGATGGTGTGGGAGGTACTGGTGTTGTAGTAGACGTTGTAGTAGTTGTCGGTGTGGGAGGTACTGTGTTGTAGTAGACGTTGTGGTAGTTGTCGGTGGGGAGGTACTGGTGTTGTAGTAGATGGTGTGGGAGGTACTGGTGTTTGTAGTAGACGTTGTGGTAGTTGTCGGTGTGGGAGGTACTGGTGTTGTAGTAGATGGTGTGGTAGTTGTCGGTGTGGGAGGTACTGGTGTTGTAGTAGACGTTGTGGTAGTTGTCGGTTGTGGGGGTAGGTGGTGTGGGAGGTACTGGTGTTGTAGTAGATGGTGTGGGAGGTACTGGTGTTGTAGTAGACGTTGTGGTAGTTGTCGGTGTGGGGGTAGATGGTGTGGGAGGTACTGGTGTTGTAGTTGATGGTGTGGGAGGTACTGGTGTTGTAGTAGACGTTGTGGTAGTTGTCGGTGTGTGGAGGTACTGGTGTTGTAGTAGATGGTGTGGGAGGTACTGGTGTTGTAGTAGACGTTGTGGTAGTTGTCGGTGTGGGAGGTACTGGTGTTGTAGTAGACGTTGTGGTAGTTGTCGGTGTGGGAGGTACTGGTGTTGTAGTTGTCGTGTGTGGGAGGTACTGGTGTTGTAGTAGATGGTGTGGGAGGTACTGGTGTTGTAGTAGACGTTGTGGTAGTTGTCGGTGTGGGGGTAGATGGTGTGGGAGGTACTGGTGTTGTAGTAGATGGTGTGGAGGTACTGGTGTTGTAGTAGACGTTGTGGTAGTTGTCGGTGTGGGGGTAGATGGTGGGGAGGTACTGGTGTTGTAGTAGATGGTGTGGGAGGTACTGGTGTTGTAGTAGACGTTGTGGTAGTTGTCGGTGTGGGGTAGATGGTGGGGAGGTACTGGTGTTGTAGTAGATGGTGTAGGAGGTACTGGTGTTGTAGTAGACGTTGTGGTAGTTGTCGGTGTTGTAGTAGTGATGGGGGAGGTACTGGTGTTGTAGTAGATGGTGTGGGAGGTACTGGTGTTGTAGTAGACGTTGTGCTAATTGTCGGTGTGGGGTAGTAGATGGTGTGGGAGGTACTGGGTTGTAGTAGATGGGTGGGAGGTACTGGTGTTGTAGTAGACGTTGTGGTAGTTGTCGGTGGGGGGTAGGTGGTGTGGGAGGTACTGGTGTTGTAGTAGATGGTGTGGGAGGTACTGGTGTTGTAGTAGACGTTGTGGTAGTTGTCAGTGTGGGAGGTATGGTGTTGTAGTAGATGGTGTGGGAGGTACTGGTGTGTAGTAGATGTTGTGGTAGTTGTCGGTGTGGGAGGTACTGGTGTTGTAGTAGACGTTGTGGTAGTTGTCGGTGTGGGAGGTACTGGTGTTGTAGTAGATGGTGTGGTAGTTGTCGGTGTGGGAGGTACTGGTGTTGTAGTAGACGTTGTGGTAGTTGTCGGTGTGGGGGTAGGTGGTGTGGGAGGTACTGGTGTTGTAGTAGATGGTGTGGGAGGTACTGGTGTTGTAGTAGACGTTGTGCTAATTGTTGGTGTGGGGGTAGGTGGTGTGGGAGGTATGGTGTTGTAGTAGATGGTGTGGGGGAGGTACTGGTGTTGTAGTAGACGTTGTGGTAGTTGTCGGTGTGGGGGTAGATGGTGTGGGAGGTACTGGTGTTGTAGTAGATGGTGTGGGAGGTACTGGTGTTGTAGTAGACGTTGTGGTAGTTGTCGGTGTTGTAGTAGGTGGTGGGGGAGGTACTGGTGTTGTAGTAGATGGTGTGGGAGGTACTGGTGTTGTAGTAGACGTTGTGGTAGTTGTCGGTGGGGGGTAGATGGTGTGGGAGGTACTGGGTTGTAGTAGACGTTGTGGTAGTTGTCGGTGTGGGAGGTACTGGTGTTGTAGTAGATGGTGTGGGAGGTACTGGTGTTGTAGTAGACGTTGTGGTAGTTGTTGGTGTGGGAGGTACTGGTGTTGTAGTAGATGGTGTGGTAGTTGTCGGTGTGGGAGGTACTGGTGTTGTAGTAGATGGTGTGGTAGTTGTCGGTGTGGGAGGTACTGGTGTTGTAGTAGATGGTGTGGGAGGTACTGGTGTTGTAGTAGATGGTGTGGGAGGTACTGGTGTTGTGGTGGGTGGTAGTTGTGTGTGGAGGTACTGGTGTTGTAGTAGATGGTGTGGAGGTACTGGTGTTGTAGTAGACGTTGTGGTAGTTGTTGGGTGGGAGGTACTGGTGTTGTAGTAGATGGTGTGGGAGGTACTGGTGTGTGGTAGAGGTGTGGGAGGTACTGGTGTTGTAGTAGACGTTGTGGTAGTTGTCGGTGTGGGGTAGATGGTGTGGGAGGTACTGGTGTTGTAGTTGATGGTGTGGGAGGTACTGGTGTGTAGTAGACGTTGTGGTAGTTGTCGGTGTGGGAGGTACTGGTGTTGTAGTAGATGGTGTGGGAGGTACTGGTGTTGTAGTAGACGTTGTGGTAGTTGTTGGTGGGAGGAGGTACTGGTGTTGTAGTAGATGGTGTGGGAGGTACTGGTGTTGTGGTAGTGTGTGTGTGGTAGTTGTCGGTGTGGGAGGTACTGTGTGTAGACGTTGTGGTAGTTGTCGGTCGGTGTGGGGGTAGATGGTGTGGGTGGTACTGGTGTTGTAGTAGACGTTGTGGTAGCTGTCGGTGTGGGGGTAGGTGGTGTGGGAGTACTGGTGTTGTAGTAGATGGTGTGGGGAGGTACTGGTGTTGTAGTAGGCGTTGTGGTAGTTGTCGGTGTGTGGGGTAGATGGTGTGGTAGGTACTGATGTTGTAGTAGACGTTTGGTAGATGCCGGTGTGGGGGTAGATGGTGTGGGAGGCGTACAATCAAAACAGCATTTAACCCGTATTTCATAATCAAAACATTTATAGGGTCGGGAATTCTGTTGTTCTTTCTTACACACCAATCCATACGAAACATTGCACTGGGCAACTTGTTTTGAATTATGAATATATCTTCAAAGCTCATGTTGGCAGGTTGGCCCACAGCCTACATTCAATATCGTCTGGCTGTTCACAGATTTGTTTTCCACTTCCTGCAATATTTTCATAAGTCTCCAAGTCATTCCATCCTCCTAATGTAGGATTATATACATTAAACCATTCAGACCACTCACATATAATACATGCTGACACTGATGAAAATGTGGTAGTTGTCGTGGGGTAGATGGTGTGGGAGGTACTGGTGTTGTAGTAGACGTTGTGGTAGTTGTCGGTGTGGGGGTAGGTGGTGTGGGAGGTACTGGTGTTGTAGTAGATGGTGTGGGAGGTACTGGTGTTGTAGTAGATGGTGTGGGAGGTACTGGTGTTGTAGTAGACGTTGTGGTAGTTGTCGGTGTGGGAGGTACTGGTGTTGTAGTAGATGGTGTGGGAGGTACTGGTGATGTAGTAGACATTGTGGTAGTTGTTGGTGTGGGAGGTACTGGTGTTGTAGTAGATGGTGTGGGAGGTACTGGTGTTGTAGTAGACGTTGTGGTAGTTGTCGGTGTGGGGGTAGGTGGTGTGGGAGGTACTGGTGTTGTAGTAGATGGTGTGGGAGGTACTGGTGTTGTAGTAGACGTTGTGGTAGTTGTCGGTGTGGGGGTAGGTGTGTGGGAGGTACTGGTGTTGTAGTAGATGGTGTGGGAGGTACTGGTGTTGTAGTAGACGTTGTGCTAGTTGTCGTGTGGGGGTAGGTGGTGTGGGAGGTGGTGGTGTTGTACAATCCTCCACACAGATCTGATTTTGCTCATCATAAATAGGCTTATCCTCTGGACATTTTGGATAACATCCTGGGGAAAAAAAATGAAATCATGAAAAAAAAGTATCCTCCGGGATTAGAAACTAATCATTCCACTGCCATTGTCCTTAATGTATCTAAATAGACGAAATCTGGTGAACACTTTTTCTTATATAAAAGTACACAGACAGGCACATTCTAAAATGTTTAACGTGAAAAATGCTGAATTTTGCTTACTGTACTAAAAATAAGAAAAAAAAGAACCAAATTTCCCTCAAACACTGCTTGTTATAAACATTGCCTACTACCAAATTGTCCATAGAGAAATGCAGTATTTCGTAATATAAAACTTGCACTACACATTTACATTCTGGGCTCATCCATCTGTCTTTTAGAGCTTCAAATAGGTGGTTTCCATACACTGCCATTATAAAGCTTTGGAGCATTAGGGTGATTATTAATATAACTCAGATTGTATTTGTCTGAAAGAAGTAAGTCATACACACCTAGGATGGCTAGAGGGTGAGGGCTAGAAATGAACTAATCCTTTAACATTGCCTGTAATGGGCTGCTATGCAGGGAAAAAAAGCTTAACATACAAATATTTTCTTTCCCTGTAGATTGCAGAGTTGTCTTGCAAGAAGAATGTGTTTAAAAAAAAGAGGTATGAAAGAAATGTTGTTCTCCTTGGTCGTTGCTGTTGTATATGAAATCACATTTTTCAAATGTTTTACAATATTCTCCCAGAGAAAGAAAGATTAGGCCAACAGGATTGGTATAATTAAAGGTGCCCTAGAATTGAAAATTGAATTTACCTCGGCATAGTTATTAAATAATTAGAGTTCTGTACATGGAAATGACATACAGTGAGTCTCAAATACCATTGTTTCCTCCTTGCAAAAGACCTCTGAAGAACAGGCGAATCTCAACATAACACCAACTGTGACGCAACAGTCAGGATCATTAATATGTACGCCCCCAAATTTTGCACATGCCAGCCCATGTTCAAGGCATTAGACAAGGCAGAATTAACATCTGGAGCAGCACAGCCGAATCAACTGACTTTATGCAGGTAAGCAAGCAAGGACAATAGCGAAAAATGGCAGATGGAGCAATAATAATTGACATGATATCATGATATTTTTAGTGATATTTGTAAATTGTCTTTCTAAAAATTTCGTTAGCATGTTGCTAATGTACTGTTAAATGTGGTTGAAGTTACCATTGTTTCTTACTGTATTCACGGAGATAGAGCCATGTCGTTATTTTCATTTTTAAAACACTTGAAGTCTATATAATTCATAAACACAACTTCATTCTTTATAAATCTTTCCAACAGCCGTTAGCCGCAGCCTAGCTACTATCAAACTCATTCCGAATCAAAAAACATCCAATAAATACTATACTTGCATGATCTGATATGCTGCTTGACGAACACTTTGTAAAGATCCACTTTGAGGGTTATATTAGCTGTGTGAACTTTGTTTATGCAATGTATTATAGAGTCGCGAGTTTGGGGGCAGGGAGCGCGAGCATTTAAAGGGGCCACGCACAGAATCGGCGCATTTCTAATTATGCCCCAAAATAGGCAGATAAAAAATTGAATAATAAAAAATCTATGGGGTATTTTGAGCTGAAACTTCACAGACACATTCAGGGGACACCTTAGACTTATATTACATCTTGTGAAAAAGGGATTTAGGGCACCTTTAAGTTTACTGTGAAAAAGTTTGATAATCATCCAAAAAAGAAAAAAAAAAAGCTTGTTACCAGGGCTGGAAAGGAATGTGGAGTCCGGGAACACTTAGTCTTCAAAAGTACAAAACAGTGTGTACTCACCTTCTAGGTTGGGTAAAGTGGTATTGCAGATACCATCAGGGTTGAGACAGGTTTTGTAGCAAGGTATACAAGGACTGTAGTGCCATGTGCATTCTCCATGTTCATTGTAGAAGTCACAGTACACAGCTGACAGAGAAACATGGATGTAAGTATAAATGTGTACAAACAAACTAAATGAAATGCAATGTAACTACAGTATATTACTGAAGGAAAGAAAACACTTTAAGCATTGATCAAATTAGACAATCAATTCATTCATCTCTTTTTCTCCAGCACAATGGCTGAAGATACTGAATCCACAGATTCAGAATATGCATGAAAATCGCATTCAAAGGTTACAGATTTTAAATGTGCAATAGAATTAAAGATGCTTACGGCAGATCTCAGGTGTTCTCCAAGCGACACAAACACCCGCGTCATTGCAGGCTTGAGCGTAAGCTGCCACAGCAGTACAGAAGCACTCACAATCTCCACCTGTGTCACATGAGCATGTGTCCCTTACACAGTTTTCATAATATGGGTTTGGATCCACCTGTGGAAACATGCATTTCCCACCTTAAATGTTGGATTCTTGTATACCATGTTACAGGAAACTTCAATTTATTGACACAAAATGCTTTCCATCTGTACCTTGTTATGGCAGTCTTTGAATGTATCTTCTTTTATGATGCTACATTGTATTTTTGCCCATGTCTCTCGATTGGGGGTCTCAAGGCATGGGTTAAAGTCTGGTTTTGCATCAGGGCAGGTGCTTAACACTTTCCAGCTATCCACAAACTCCAATACATTTGTAGTTGGCAAATTTCCCTGAGTCGTGAAGTCATCTTTTCCATTTCCATTGAAATTTCCACACAAGCCACAAATGTCTCCCTGTGAAAATATAACAAAGCAAAGAGGTTGGACTACAAATAAATTAAATTGAGGGACTATTGTAAATTGTCTGGAAATGTTAGCGCAAAACATGAACTGCCGATCATGATTCATGACTTCAACTTACCATGTGTTGAGGTTGCAGAATGATGCGGACGGTGGTTTTGCGGTCCCAAAAAATTGTCAGTCCAATGTCAGCATCAATCACAAGGTACATCCCGACGTTTCTCTCATTGTACTTGATCTTTGGACCACTTCCAGTATCAGTGGGTTTTACAGTCCCGTCAGAAAGCAGCAGCCAAGTCCTCTGTGTGTGAGTGTGCGAGAGAAGTTGTTATAAAAAAAATTAAAATTGAAAACTAAAAGAAAAAACTAAAAGTACACTGCATGACAGATAATATTAAAGTCAAACCCAATTTCAGCACAGGTCAGTTCTCAATACAAATATTGCATCCGGAGACTGATAATCATTCGATATTTCTTTCAAATGTTGAAGAAAATACGGAAAAAATCCTTTACTGGTCTTTTAAATGAAAAAATTATGAGCACTATCATTGTCTTATACCATATGTAACAGTGTTTATATGCTGTACAGCTTGCTTTAGTATTTCACAACCCTTTAGAAACATCTTTTATTTTACTCTGAATGAGCTTGAGACGTACACCTATAGCCTTACCCCCAAAAGTATCCCTACAGCCTTTGAACATGTAGTTCCTGTTGTTCCACAAGGCATATTCTCGGTGATCACGTGAAAATTGCCAGTTTTATTTCCACAATTGTTCTGTAAAATAAAAGAGCATGACATTTTTCCTCTGGAAGGAAGAGGTTTATTTGTAACTTTATTTTCATGAAATATCTAATCAAATGCTGTTGTGTCCACCCACAGCTCATACCTGAGCAGCAATATAACTGCAGTCTCCCCTGAAGCCAAATCTTTGCTGATCAAAAGTTATATAATGTCCACTGCCGTATATGGTGCAAATGCCCGGGCACTTATAATGTGTACATTTCCATTTTCCCCGTCGGCAAGTGCTGTAAATATAGAGGTAGACTTAAATTTTAAAAACTGTCATTCTACAGTATAATAATATATATCATGAAAAGCTAATTAGTGTATTTAGTCATTGTTCAGATTTTTTATAGCAATTTAACTTCAATGTGGCAATGGTAATAGCTGTTTTTTTTACACAGGGTTATTATTGTTAACTAAAAAAATAAATAGAAATAGAAAATATATATGAAAAAATTATTTCAGCTAGTTGCAACATTTCTAATTTTGTATAGTTTAACTTAGGGCTAACTTAATAGTACTAAAATAACTAAAATTGAAATAAAATTTAATAAAAACTATATAGATAAATTAAAACTACTAAAATGCAAAAAACAACCCCAAATATGACTTAATTGCCGAAAATTGAAAATATATAAAAAGAAAACTAATTCAAAATATTATTAAAAATATAATAGTATATCAATGATATTAAAATAACACTGGCTTTGCTCACCATTTATTGCAATCTTTGGTTATCTCAGATCCTGGTGCATAAAACTGTCCATCATGTTTACATGGGCAGTTATCTGGTTTAACGCAGTGTCCTCTGCCATCATCCAATAGACCTAAAGGACACTGGCAGCCGGATTGACAGTCCACCGAGAACTGGGAAGAAGGCAAAAAAAACATAAAAATTAGACCACCAGCAAAATCAAGCTATAGACTTTGGGAAAGAAAAAACTATGGACTCACGCAGTCAACTTCCTGTTGCATACAAGTCTGTGCACACTCCAATCCATGTTCATCTGGGCCTGCTGTACTGCAGTTGAAGAAAACTTTTGGAGAGGAACATCCTGCAAAAGATATCAGACGCAGATGCTCCACCATTCATGTACTTTTTATATAGCCATATTTACCAAAAGCATTCTGATTTAACCTATACAGTAGATGAAAGTAATTTTTCATACCCAGAATTCGGGTTTTCCAGGAACGACAGTGGAACTTTCCATTCATGCAAACACTGGACAGAGAAATAAGATCAAACTGTCTAACAAATTCATAGTTTGTATAACTAATGCACTAATATTAATATTATCATCCACTTACCAGTGTTCATCCCTAATGGTGACAGACTTGCCGGGATGGATTTTTTTGTCCATTGTGATAACATGGACATTTTTCCATAGGTACACACAATTCATTCTCATCCTGGTAGAGTCCTTCTGGACATGCGCATCCATCAACGGGCACAAAGTCAGCGCTGCAGCTTTGGCGCTCAGAGGCGAGAGAAAGACAGGTACGCTGGCAGCTCTGCAGCTGATAGGAGTAGCTCTGCGAGGCCGGGCAGTTCTCTGTATACTTCTCTGTAGGGATAAGTTTGAAAAGAATGTGTTGTAAAAGTGCATGGAGAAAAATGACAAGCATCCTTCTAATCTTCTAGTCTAAATAAGGGGTTTTCAAACTTTTTGATGCCAAGGATGCCCTTCCTAAACTATAAAGTTTATATATTGTGTGAAAAATGGTGAGCACTATATTATTAAGCCATGTTGTTTTCAAAATTAAATAATCAACTTTCATATTATCATTGTATTAAAACTAAACCAAATAAATTATTATAAAAATAGTATCTGGAATATATTTACTTTACTTTTAATGTTAGATGTAAACATAATTTATTAATTTTATCATAATTTCATATGCTTTAAAGCAGTTTTACAGAGAATAGTGCCAAGGAAAAACTCCCAAGAAATATGTAAAACAACAATAAACTATTGTACACTGCAAGGAATGAGAGATGAGCATTTTTTTCTTGACAAAATTACTTGCATTTCTTTGCTAGTGTGAAAAACTAGTGTTGTCAAGTAAAGGGCAGTTAACACTGCACTGACAGAAGCTGAACCAACGGCATCATAACGATTCAATCGGTGAAAACAAGAGCCGACCAATGGCAAACACATCTGACAAAACTAGACGAAAGTGTCTGTTGCCGTCTGTCGGTGCATCTCAATGTGAACTGGCCTTAAATAAATTACAATAATCACACTGTCTTTAGAAAGCAGAATGACAGAATTATAAAATGTTTTTACTTTTTAAATGCACTTTTGACTTTTCAGATCCCCTTGTGACAACCTGGTTTGAAAACTCCTTGCCCATCCATCTGTCTGCCAAATTAACAGCTTTTATCCTTCTTACCACACACAATTTCTCGCCAGCCTTGGAGGAATATTCCTTTAGCCGCACAGGCCCGGGCGTATGAGGAGAACACCGTACACAGACAGTCCTCGCTCTTCTCACAGGTACAGCTGGAGTATTTGCATCTCTGAAAGCACATAAACATGTTGTGTCACTGCTTATGGGAGGTTGGGTAACATTCAATAAAATATGGAAAATTTTACAGTTCTCATGGTTTCCTGTTTCAGATCTTACTTTGTAGTAGCTGTCTGGATTGACAGTGCTGTGACATTTAGCAAAGAGGCTCTCCTTGTCCTTCATCTTGGAACACCAGTGCTCGGCAAAGTGCTCTAAAGGCATCATAAAATATGGTATTTTATACAAAACTTTTACTTAACAACAAAATGCATATATATTAACTTAAAAGTTGCACCTATGTTATGTGGCAATACACAACAGTTTTGGAAGTGTGTGTATATATATATATATATATATATATACAGTATGTATAAGTAAATGAATAGTGGTGCTCCTGTGCACCTTCAATCCCTTCCATACATGTATAAAACATTACAAACATGAAATTGAAAACTGTCCAATCTGACTTCATACTGGTTTTGGATGCAAAAAGTCTCTCACCGCTGTCACTGCTGTAGGAACAGGGGTCATCCATCCTCTCAGTGCGGTCGGGACAGTTGGAAAGGGCCTTCCAGGCATTAGCGAAGGAAGCCGCTGTACCCTCCACCACTCCCTGAGGAGTCTTCAGGTCATCAGACAGCACTTTATTAAAATTTCCACAGAGACCTGTACAAGCACACAAATGGCACATCATTGGCCATCATGATGGATTCACTTCTTAATTCAGATGTTTTTTCTTGCTTTTAAAGACAGAGGTCTCACCACAAGTCTTGCCCTGGAAGCTTTGGTCCACAGTGATGTACACCTGCATAAGAGGCACCAGCTGTACCTGCACCTGCAGCCCAAAGGAGGTCTGAAGCATGATGTGAAACGATGACGGCATGAACACTGTGAAGTCAGCTGGAGAAAAGAGTCAAAGAGTTTGAAAAACATTTCATATATCTCTAGCACACAAGGTTTAAAGCACAGAAACAAAATAAAGAGCTTCTTCTTCCTCACCTGTCATGTAAGGAAGTGAAACTTCTGCATTGTGTTGTACCGTCCCATCAGCTTTAATAATCAGAGGCTGAAGAAGAAAGCACACCATCATAGTTTTATTTTGCACAAGCTACATTTCTGTTTAAATTAACCATTCAGTATTCAACTAAAATGACCTGTTTGCTATAAAAGCCAAATATAAAAGTCTTTTGTGTTGTTGTAGTTGTTGAGGAAGTAGAGCATTATACACACATTTTTCTTGTCGTTGTCAAACAGCACCACAACAGATTTCAAACAGGTGTCCGTTTCATGAGTAAAACAAGGAACAATCTGACCCAATATGATGAACTTGGACTCATCACAGTCCTACAAAAACACAAATGCAATAGTTAACATTTATAAGGATTTCGCATATTCCTAATGGATACAAGCAAAACAAATCCAAGCTCATATGTCTTAGCAACTACAAAAGATCTAATTAGTGACCACAACATGCTTACTTTTGAGAGCACATAGATGCACTCTCCATGGAAAGTGAAATCTTTCCCATCGTAGGTGGTGAAGTGAGATCCTTCCTCTACTGCGCACAGGCCAGGGCCGGGAATACTCTCACAGATCCACTTTCCCTCCTCACATATACTGAATTACACAATACAATTGCAAACAAACACAGTAAACAACAGGTTAGTCAGGCATATGCATTTAATATTATTAATAACAAATTTTTTTCAGTAACACTTTTTTCACTATTAACTAGTTGCTTATTAGCATGCATGTTACTAGGATATTGGCTGTTCATTAGCACTTATAAAGCACATATTAATGCCTTATTCTGCATGGCCATATTCTACATCCCTTAATTCTACCCAATACCTAAACATAACAACTACCTTACTAACTATTAATAAGCAGTAATTAGGAGTTTATTGAGGCAAAGGTCATAGTTAATAGTTAGTTAATAGTGAAAATTGGACCCTAATCTAAAGGGTGGCCTGTTTTTCTTCTATAGGAGTAGTAAAATTCATGAGATACAGTATATAAAAGGTCCCAGAACGGACTGAACAAAAAACAGTAGTATTACACACATTTTACTATTATGTTTAATTACCATTCTTCCTCATCTTTGCGAAGAACCTCTCCTGTGTTGTAGACACGGTCATGCTTGCACTGACACTTTTCTGCTGGGATGCAGCCCGTGTTTGAGATGTCATCAAACACAGTTCCTATAACAAAGACACTGCATTAATATCAAATTTATTAAGAAAAAACACATAAATTACCATTCAAAAGTTTTGGGTTCAGAAAGATTTTTTAAATGTTTTTGAAAGAAGTTTTTTGTGCTCACCAAGGCTACTTTATTTAATCAAAAATACAGTAAAAACAGTAATATTATGAAATTACTCCAGTCTTCAGTGTCACATGATCCTTCAGAAATCATTCTAATATGCTGATTTGCTGCTCAAGAAACATTTCTTATTATAAATGCTTAAAACATTCTAGAAACCGTGATACTTTTTTTTCAGGATTCTTTGATAAATAGAAAGTTCAAAAGAACAGCATTTGTTCGAAAAAGAAATATATTTTATATAATTGAATGCATCTTTGTTGAATAAAAGTAAAAAAATCACCACAAATTGACCCCAAACTTTTGAACGGCATTAATAAATACTGTGTATTTTTATTATATAAGTACTGACCTGGTGGGCAGAAGCAGCCATCGATGTTGTGTTCCTCACACAGTGTGTTTGTATTTCTGTGTAAGCATGTGTCCATACAGGGGGAGCCGCTTTCAGAATGTACCATATTGTAGGGGCATGTGACAGCTGCATGGGAATACATGTCATACAGAGACTTACTCCCGGTTTCACATACAAGACTTAAGCTAGTCCCAGACTAAAAGGCATGTTTGAGCTGTTTTAACTGAAAGCAATTTGCACTGACTTATCTTAAAATATGCTAGAGCCTTTGTTTTGTCTCAAGATGCACATCAGTAATGTTTTTTTCTAAGGCATGTTTATAAAAGCTACTTAAATGTCCTAATTGAACTAATTAGTTAGTTCAACTGACTAGTTTAATCTAAGCCCTGTCTGGGAAACTGGGCCTAAGATAAAAAAAAAAAAAAAAAACCTTTAGAAAGAAGCCAAAAAACATTTTTATAACAAAAAAATTTCAGAACTTTTATTCTATTTTTTCCATCTTTGGATGTGTCTGTATTCTTTTTTAAATATTAATTCGAAGAGGAAAATTGCCTGGATCTCTCTTACTGTAGCTGTGTAAACATAATTAATGAATTATATACAAAAGGATACAAAGCAAAGAAAAAGCTCAAGATAGAACAATCCTGTAATTTCTACCACTATGGTATTTCTTACCACAGAATTTTGCTGTTCTCCAGGTTGTTGGAGTTCCTCCAGCGTGCGAACACTGACGTGAATATTCAGACAAAGTCGCACAAAGTGCAGTGGTGTCTTCGTCTTCAGGTTCACGTGAACAGATATCATTTGTACAGGCCTTGATATATGGCTCAGTGTTCAAAACCCAGCTACAAGAAGACCACTTTTCCTCCTCCAAAAGGTCTGCACAATCTGCCCGCTGTTGTGAAAAGGACATGGGACATCTTGAACCTCAAAAGTCTGTATTAACAATACTGGAATTCTTGCAGTTGCTATTGTGACAATTAAAACTTTTTTCTGTAACTTACATATTTTTCACATTGGTCCACCTCATTTTGCTCATCGATGTTTTCAAAAGGATCTTCGCAGTCATGTGTTGGGTTGGGAACTCTGTGCTTATTTCCAAACTCAGTATAGCCAACCTTCCGTCCTGTATTAAATAAGATACAGACACACTTGATCTTCTCTGATATTCTTAAACCTCTTGGATATTTATCAGATTAAAAAAACATGAGGATTAATCATTACTGTTCATAACTGACAATAATGACTAAATTCAGTAAAGTAAGAAATCAAAATCAAAGTCTGTAAAAATCAAAGTCTGTAAAAGTAACTTACCGGATTCAATGAACTCGCTATAAACTGGAACTCCATTAAAATCACCACACAGTCCACAAGTGCGATTGGAATATTTGGAGTCCAGTTCCACCTAACACAGAACCAAATAAAACTTCTTGGTTAGATCATTTGACTTTGTATTTTTGGCCAATTGACATTAAGTTAGTTCTAATGATAATTGATCAAAGCAAGGACAAAACTGGAATATGGAATAGACATCACTTGTATTCTTGAGGGAAAAGGCCAGTGCAAGCCATTGGAACCAGTAACATGGTATAATGATGTCCTCAGGTAATATGGTACTAAATTATTACCATATACATATACCATGGTATTTTCACAGTACACTTTTTTGTCAGTATACAGCAGTGAATATCATCTGCAGACTGAAATTCACTGTTTTGAATAACCATTGCATGTTCATAAGGATACAATTGCAGATATTTCAATGTGTAACAGAAAATTGCTATTTCACTTCAGGTTGCACAATATGCTAAATCATTTACTGGTTAATTCCTTGAAAAGTCTGCTACTGGTTTCCGAGGCGTAAACTAGTTTCACCTCAGTTAAACACTGTTATATGTTGTTTAATAAATTCTGCTCCCCAAAATTCTCAAAAAAGTGCTTTATGAATACAATTTACTAAAGCAAAAGCTGTATTTTTAGAATATTTAAGTATGAAACATGATTATAAACATCAAATGTGATGCCTCACAAACCACACGTACGCTCCATTTACAATTTGCCTATTTCAGAATACAAAAAAAAGAAAAGAAAAAAAGCCGTCTACAGCATGCTCTCAAAGTTTTATCAATCATGTCTGCCGTTTTAATTGGCTGTTTTCCAAAATATCCCACCAATTTGAGCGCGTGTCCAATCATCATACAGAGAAGCTTGGCGCTTATTTTTTCCAATCCGAAAAGCAGCCATGTACACCGAATCTTCATGTGTCGTTTGATTAATTTACAGCACCAACTAAATAAATCTTACTTTTTCCAAGCTTAGAATGCTAGTTTACGGTCTGAACTGAGTTTGAGGATATAAATTAAAACCACGAACCGCAAATTAGTGGAAAGTAACCATGTCTTTCGATTTAATTGTTTTTGTGAGCTTCACGCTAAAAACAAGCGTAGGCTACCGCTATCACAGCTGATTCTTTTTTGAGATTTATAGAGGGTATGCAACGACGTCACTTTCCCGCCGAAAACGCGCTCCCTCAGCTGGACTGAGTGGCAAAAGAACCTGCTGCATGAGGAAACTGCGAAAACGTGACTAAAACTAACGAATTACACTAAAGGTTGGACTCGAAAGTGTTCCTTATAACATGTCAAATAAACCTAATCCATGGATATTGACATGCAGCCAGGAATCGTGTTTCCTGACATTTATATGTGCCTGATTTCGACGGTGGGGAAATACATTTAAAGCAAATCTGCCTGTGAATATTTTATAACTCCAATATCGGTAGGTCCAGGGGCGATTCTAGGATTTTGATTTTAGGGGGGCTCAGCCCCCAATAAGGGTATGATTAAAAAAATATTATTTGACTGACTGTTGCTCATTTGCAGACCTACTCCCGCACGACAAGAAAAAATGTCGTATATCCATCTACAATGAAATATAAATTATTTTAGTTTTTTAGCTTTTCAGCCTTTATAATCAACAATACGGTTGGATATTCATAAAGTCACCCCATGAAAATTGATGTCATTTTAAGTATTTTAACTAACCAGCTAATATTCATTAAGAATATAGACAAACCATGTATTAATGTAATTGTCTATTGGCAATATGATTAATCTGTTCTATATTTATTTCTATTTATTAAAAATAACAACATGAATTATCAATTTGCCACTTCTATAAATCAAGTACAAATATCAAGAAAATCAAAAATCCCTTTACGCTTTCTCTAATTTATGTATCATGACACTCCTCCTGATTCATTACTTAATACAAAACTATATTTAATAATACAAAACAAAATAACTCCACATTCTCTCTCTGGGCCATCTAGTGCTTTCAGACAATGATGTGTGTCATTTCTGTGCATGGCTGCATAATGCAATGTCAAAATACATTATAATATGTCTGTAATTGTAAAAAGTAAATTAAAATAAATCATGATCGTTTTCTGAATCTAAAGTATGTTTTCATGGGTGTTAATCACTTCATTTTTGTAGGAATAAAAAACAACTATCACACAAGGGCTGAAGGTGAACGCAGCGAAACGTATTGGTATTGGATGAGAAACCGAGCCGTCCCGTGTGCTCCCAATGCTCCAGTAACATTACATTATGTAAACTGCAATGCATTTATGACAAAGAACAGCACCGATGCAGATGTAATATCATAGCATTAGCAATCTATCAATAAATGCACGCACACACGACACACACCTTGTGCTCTCTGATGTTCGCTCTGCTCGGCGCTTTCTGCAGTTTTTAAATATATACCTCAGGTTTTGTGTCAAAGCTATTTGTACAGTCAATCAAAAAACTCTTTCCCGTTTTGGAAGTGTTTTGTGTGTTTTTCGCGACATTCACGCTGAAAACAAACGTTGCCGCTCAGTCTTTTGCCACTCAGTGGACGTGACGCAGTCGTAACGGTCGACGGTGACGTCACGTGCATACCCTCTATTGAGCGCTAAAAATTCACTTTAGCCGTCCGATTCTCTAACAAACGTATGCAGCCTTCAAATGCGACCTCTGAAGGACGCAGCCTCCGAAATGAGACGCAGCAAAAACTGTAACAAATGACTCATACAAGCCAGTTCTTTTTAGTGAATCAGAAACATACAGCAGTAGTGTCTGATTCAATAATAGATTACCCATATTGTAATTCATCAATCGTTCAAAATAAACTCAAGTTACAGTTTTGAAGCAAGTTTAGTGTAGTTAGGTTTGTGAAACTTAAATCAGATTGATATCCATATGAAAATATATAGTTAAATAGTTAAACTCATAATGAACCACATATCCTCACCATAACTGCATCCTCTTTGTTCCACGTGACAGTGATGCCCATTTTGGAATAGAGCTTAGTGTAAATTGTGTTTTCTTCCACAAGGATCCCTGAGACATGCACAGGCAGTGTTACTCTGAATAAGAGAAAAGATTAAAATGAAAAATTGACCGATCAGAAAACTTTTCTTTGGGAGCAAATTAGCACTTCAGTTCTGCAGAATCTTACTTTTGTCCATTGATCACAACCTGGTTCTCGGTCAGTTCAATGGCAATGTCATTGATACTAACTGACACCCTGCTGATCTTTGGGTCATTGGCGTGTTCAGTTCTCTTCACATGAACCGAGAACTGGCGAATGAGGCTTTGGCAGTCAGACACCAGATTATACTCGCACATGCCTGGGAACTGATAAACGTCCCCATCAAACGTCTTGAAGTGGAAGTTTCCCCACATGCTGCAGATGTTGTTGACATGGTTACTTGGAGAGACTGCAAAAAAAAAAAAAAAAAAGATTTGCAATTCAAAGAAATGTAAGTTTTTAATATTGAGATAAAGAGAAATGATGTAAGTGGCATTACAAACGTTACAAAATTACAATCAAGCTAAACTTCGAGTTATCATGAAGAGAAGTAAATGAACTTTTTGACATTTTTCACAACTGACAACATTTGGTAACTTCTAAAGCAAGTCATCAATGGAGCTGATAGTATCAGGCTCAAATGATGAAACTATGAAGTTCAAAAGTGTTTTCAGGTGGTTGGTTCCTGTTTTTCTTCTCCAGATGATGCAGATGCTGTCTCCAACCACAACATCATGCTATCTAGATATCTATAGATATTTTACCACCAATGCCATGGTCAAAATCACAATCCTCTGGAAACATGATTAAAAAAAAAAAAGTATATTGTGCATCTGAAATTTTTGTGCAAAATATTTTTTTTTTATTTTTAAACACATTTAGGATATTGGATCTTGAGTATATAAGCTTCCAAATAGTATATTAGTTGTCAATACTACTTAATTCATTAAAATGAAGAAGTCTTATTAAGGGTATTATTAAGGGTTACCAAATGGTAACTCAAAATTATTTCATTTGTTTAAGTCATTTCTGATTGTTGTTTAGTTACAGTAACTATTAAATTCATACAAATAAAATAAAATAAAATGAGATGTATTGGAGGTGTTAACGCTAATGGTTAGCTCTTACCTTTATTTGAATGAACCTGAATGAATTAAATAATTTCTGATTGTTGTTTAGTTGCAGTAACATAAATATATACGTTTAAACCATTTTTATATTATAAAAAATAAAAAAATAAAATAATAAACTAAACTAAAATAAAATAAAATAAGGAGACACTGCCAAAAATAGTTAACTCTTACCGTTCTTTGAATCCACCTGAATGCCAATAAGCGCCAGAAGCAGTATGCAGTATGTAGATGTTCTCCACTCCATGATGGGAGGTGAGAGAGGTCTACAGGTAGAGCTTCAGTACTGATGGATTTCTTTCCATACCCCCTTTTATATCATTTCTCATTCACCTTTCTCACCCCACCCTACAGGGAGGGTCTGCCAGCCTTCGTATGTGAAGCTGACCTGGTATTACAAAGGTCCAGTGATGGCATGTATGTGTGTGTGTTTGTGAGGGAGGCAGTTCCTCTGAACAATGTTTGATGAAAGGTTTGTTAAAATATATTTAATGAATTTTATATTTACGGCAGGGTGTGAATAATTGACAGTTTCTGTTTACATGTATGAGGAGGATTAGTAAAAATAACATTCACTACTAAAACCTGCAAAATAAATATACAGCACATGATGAATTTAGCCAGTTTGGGGAATGAAATGAAGACTAATGGTTAAAACAGTGTCTTGTGTAAATAATTATAAGTCTTTAGTGTCCTGAGTTTCTTTGTAGACATATGAGTAGGAAACGATCATAAATGTGTCAAATGAATCAAATTTTCCATCAAGCTGCTTCTTGACAAGGTGCAGCCAAATGCCATAACATTTCAAGTGACCACGTATGATTGCGTGTGAGGTTTGAACATCCTGTCTGTGATGCAGATAATTGACGTTGGAGCATCTTTGCAGGTACACAGGTGTGTCTCCAGCTCCTGAATGCCACCTGTGCCTTCATGATTTAAAACAAACTGACCATTAACCATCTGGCAGTGTTTATATCCTGATTCTTTTTTTCCTTATGAGAAATGTGATGTCATCCATAACTATATTTTTCAAGCATGTTTGACCTTGTGGACATTTAGAAAAATGATTAGTTTGTTCAGAAATTAAACATTTGTCATACAAATCTTTACAGTATTTATAGTAGAATAAAATAAAGGAATCTTATTGAGGGGGATATAAGTAATTTAAAAAGTTCTTATATTGTATAGTTGCAGTAAAAATTGCAGTATAAATAACTATATTCATACGAACAAGATTAGACAAATGTAATAAAATCCATTTATTTTTATTTCTTCAAATATGGGCATGTTTGCACAGAGCTCTACAGGGACATGAGGGGAAAAAAAAAAAAAAAATGGGTAATTTCAATGCTTTTGCGTTTGCTCACAAATCCTTTGCATTCCCCAGAGAAACTTTGTGTTTCTGCGCAAAACTGTTTTGTTCTTTACAATTAATAATAGTCTATTAGATGAAACCTGACAATGACTGAAACAAACAGGGCTATAAATACACATCAGGCACACACTAGAGACAAAATGAAATGAGGGCAAATCAAAAACCATGGCTACTGATGAACAAACACAGGAACTGAACTTGGAACAGTGAAAAACTAAGGCTGGCCATACACTTGATTTTAAGCCCGATTTGCACCCCCGAATCATCCGAGGGGGAGCGGCCTGATTCGATAGCCAATGAGAGTGAGCAATGAGAGTTACCTACCGGATGTTGCATGCTTCTTTAGCTGAAACTTGGCAGCTAAAAACATGCCACGAAAGTGGAGTATTGAGAAAGAAGATCACCCATATTCTTTTTTATTTTTATTTTGTTTTTCACTAAAAAGTAACGTGTGGCAGGAGAGCCTGCTGACAACGTCGTTTGTCCTCCATTTGTTTTTCTTCACAAGTAATAAGGCTTTTATTATATTTTTATAAACATTGATGAGCGAACATACACAGAAGCTCAACCATACATGATGCGTGAGGACAAAACTCTTGCAAAAGCAAGAACCTCTTTGGCAAGAACCTCTTATTTCAAACATGCTGCGTAACACACGAGAATGAACCTCATTGGTTCTCACATGTCAAGCAAACATGCTTGAGCTTCTGTTTACCAAATGATGTATGCGTTGAATAAAAGCCTAAATTCAATCTGTTCATCATACTCTATAAAGTGATCAAGCCTCTTCAGAAAATTTGGACTAAACCGCTCAATTCATGGATTAGTTTTAAGGTCTCTTTATGAACTAAGCATCAAAGTTTCAGTCATGTAGCTATCAATGGAGGAACAGAAAGCTCTCAGATTTCATCAAAAATATCTTAATTTGTGTTCTGAAGATGAACGAAAGTCTTACAGGTTTGGAATGACATGAGGATGAGTAATTAATGACAGAATTTAAATTTTTGGGTGAACTAACCCTTTAAAGTTAGTAAAAAGTTCCAAGACAATTTTTATGTGATATTCACAAAACAAAAAGAAAAACACTAAAATCTGTTATTTCTGATAGATGTTTTTAATATATTAATATAAGATTTTTCCTGTGTAAATGAAAAAAAGAAAAGAAAAAGAAACAAGACCAAGTTCCCTGAGAATGGAATATTGCAATAAAAAAACTAAATAAATAAAAGTAAATAAATAAATAAATAAATATATATAAATATATATATATATATATATATATATATATATATATATATATATATATATATATATATATATATATATATATATTATTTGCAGTATATTTTATTCTCATAATGTAATCATGGCAGGTGGGAATTATATGTAAATTCTACAGTAATACAGTAAATATAATAAAAACATTCAGTAATTCTATTTTCAAGCTCAAATGGATGTGCATTTGTATACATCCATATGATTACATTTGACACACTGATATAATGATATAAAACACCTTTTTATCTATCTTTTTTATTATTATTTAATTTTAATGCAATTTAAATTAAAGAAAGGTTTATTGACAAAGCCCTTCATTTATTACTATCCACAGTGAATAATCATTAGGCTGAGAGGCCATCAGACAGCAAGTAAATTCAGGCACACCTTTGAAAATAATTGTTCAATCAACAGCAAATATCATAATTTTCTGATACTGAGAGCTGCTCAAGCATTCAAACAACTTCTCTCAGTAGCGCAAAAGTTCCTCCAAAGGCAAACATCAGGTTTTTGATGTGCACGTAAAGCAAGATGATGGCTCCACCTTTTTCTGGTACTGCAAACACAAGTGTTGACAGTCTAGAAGAAACAGCTGTTCTTCAGAAATACCCTTATGAAACAGGGCACATTGTTGGCAAAGGGAGGGAACAAACATATAACATTGATTAGATAAACCAACACTGCTGTAGTGCCTTGAGTTTCTATTGACACTGCCTCATTTGGCATGAATGTTATGTACAGTACAAGTCAAGACTGCAGTACATTGGCTCATTAATCAGAAGTGCTGAGTTCAAGTCAGTTCAAGAGTAAATCCTGGGAAAGTGTAAAATCTGACCATTGAGTTGAGGACAAAACTTTGGGTTTGTCCAATTTACAAATCACACAATCAAACAAATTTCACAATCCATATCAAATTCTTAATGTAATATGTAGGCCTAGAGAAATGTTGAGTTTAAAGATATGAGGTAAAATGAAAAATATAAGAAATATTTAAAGGATTAGTTCGCTTTCAAATAAAATTTTCCTGATAATTTACTCACCCCCATGTCATCCAAGATGTTCATGTCTTTCTTTCTTCAGTCAAAAAGAAATTAAAGTTTTTGATGAAAACATTCCAGGATTGTTCTCTTTATAGTGGACTTCGATGGCCTCCAAACGGTTAAAGGTCAAAATGACAGTTTCAGTGCAGCTTCAAAGGGCTTTAAACGATACCAGACGAGGAATAAGGGTCTTATCTAGTGAAACGATTGGTCATTTTCTAAAAAAAATGTAAATGTATATGCTTTATATAAACAAATGATAGTCTTCCAAGTGGTTCCGCCAAAACCGCACTTTTGTATTCTTCAAAAAGCTTACGCTGTATGTCCTATACCTTCTCTATTCTACTTACGGAAAAAATGGAACTGGCGCTGCGTTCCTTCCGTAAGTTGAATAGGGAAGGCGTAGGACATACAGCGCATCCTTGTTAGTGTTAGTACATTATTATACATCATATATTATTATGCACTATCAATCGCCATTAAGACTAAATGAATGCAGAATCATTATTGCATTTTGGTGATTCCCTAGTTATTTTTTGTTATTGGTGTTTTAATCAGGCTAGGCTACTTGTCTGGTCAGGCAAGTAAAATTCTCTTTCACTTGCCCCTTTAAAAAATCCACATGTCCTGGACAAATGTTACTGTCGAGCCCTGTGACATGTTTAGACTGCTTCAGTAGGCCAGGTCCAATGATTTACGACTCCTCTGTATTGCGCAATGGAGTGGTACGTTAATTCTTCCTCATTTTTTGTCCATTTAATTCAGAATTAAAGTTATAATGCAATGAGGTTGATCTCATTTGTGCTCCCCTGAAAAAAAAATGTAATGCCCATCCATGAATTTATGTCTGGCGCCGGGTCTGATTTTTCCTGAGTCTCGTCCCATCATGGCTGCCATTCCAAAGTCTAGTCCATGGCCGCCATGCCTGTGCCCCTAGGAGTACTAGTGGAATATGAGGGGATGAGGGGTCAGCTCCAGCCCCTGACCACAGTCCAGAGAGGGCTTCTGTCCCCGTCCACAACTTTATTGTGGAATTTAATGTTCAGCTATATCCTAATAATTACTGTCATCTGTGGCAATGCTGTAAACCAGAGCGCTCGTCTGATTCTGAACTAAAACCAGCATACATTTGTGTCTTTTGTATTACACCGCATCTTCTCTCCCTTTCATTTCATTCAAAGACAAATGATGCCATCCGCCATGTTAAAGGGTTAGTTCACCAAAAAATGACAATTCTGTCATTAAAGGTAGAGTAGGCATTTTTCGAAGAGGCCAGCAATAGCAAGCTAGCTTTAACGGCATGAGATGCCACCCTCCCCTCAGGGCCCTCCATACCACAGCTCATTCAAAACAGGGAGCAAACAAAAGCGTCACGAGAGACATTGTGTCTCAATCTTGTCTCATCGTGTCTCATGTCCCACCTTATGTCTCAAAGCCAATGCATGCATGTTGTGTTGACACGGGAGCAGACTGAATTGAAAGAAAGGTATGGAAACAGAAGAGAACATACTATTATAACCAGGCTTCGTATAGGACACTCAAACCTTAATTATTCACTGCACATTATAGGAAAATGTGAGTCAGATTGCTGCAATTACTGTTGAAACAGTTGAACATGTGCTCTTACACTGTGAGGCATATAATAGAGAAAGAAATCAACTTGTTGAAAACGACATATGGAAATTAATGCCATTTCAGTTAAGCATATATTTCAGAATGCACAGAAACAGTTAAAGGGTTAGTTCACCCAAAAATGAAAATTCTGTCATTTATTACTTACCCTCATGCCGTTCCACACCTTCGGAACACAAATTAAGATATTTTTGTTGAAATCCGATGGCTCCATGAGGCCTGCATAAAGAGCAATGACATTTCCTCTCTCAAGCTCCATGGTACTAAAGGTACTAAAAACATATTTAAATCAGTTCATGTGAGTACAGTGGTTCAATATTAATATTATAAAGCAACGAGAATATTTTTGGTGTATACGAGAATATTTTATATTTTTAAACTAACCCTTTAAGGGTTTATGATATTCTTCTAAATATTTGAGAGATACAGATTTGATTAGAAGAATTTATTTATTTATTTTTTTTTTTTCATTTCATTTATTCCTTTTATTCATCGAGGCCTCACACTCCATCCCAGTAGGTGGCGGAAATGCATCTTAAAGGTGCAATAGGTGATTCTCTACAGAAACATTTTTTGGTATACTGGTTAAAAGTCTCCTCATCCTGATAGCAATCACTATGTTAAACTGTCTAAATATATTCTTATAAATATATATCGTTTGTGGAAGGTGTAGGACCATAAAATGTTCATCCAATTATTATATTCAGTCCGAATGAAATAATGCACCTGCCAGTTAGCATATGTTTTTACATACCCTCGTGCACCCTGTTCGCTCAGATATCATACGTCATCAGCGTGCTTCATGCTATGCAGTTTATACAGATTACAGACAGACCTCAGTCACGGAGCACCGCAAACAAACAGCTGCCACCTTTTACAGTTCCTGCTGAATCAAAACAACGCCCTTGTGCTGCCATAACTACCGTAATTAAGAGATAGCAACCCGGAGCCATTCAGTCAGACTCGAAATTATGCATTTTTTATGTCAACAGTAGCCTGTCAACACCGAAATTAATCTGCAGCAGTCAGGTACAAGCTCTTTAAGTTGTTTATGTTTATTAATATTGTAATATTATGTGTTTTGAGACATGAGGTAGTTTAAAGTCATCTCTTGTGATGCTTTGCCTAGAGCAGCTGTGTGTGTTCATGTGTTTTGGATGAGGCATGGCTTTGGATGGTGCATTGGTGATAAATATTTTGTAAAGTGGTAAATTAGGTTTTTCCTCTAGTGGGCATTTTCATATATAGACTCTCTGTCTGTCTCTCTGTCTCTGTCTCTGTCTTTCTATACCTGTGTCTGTGTGTATGTTTGTATATTTTATTTTATTTTGTGTCTTCATATTCAAAATCACCTTCTCATAAACACATATGAGAAAAAATCCCATCTTAAAGACCTCTTTAAAAAAATGTGGATTAATTACTATAGAAAAAAAATTATACTGAATTTTCAAACTCATATCCTTGTTTAGTTTGAGATGACAGCAGTGATAAATGCCATTTTGTGAGTGACTGAAAATTTCTCCCCACCAAGGCTTCTCTTAATCCTGTTTACTCTGCTACAACATTACATGTTGATGGTACTGAAAGAATATACATGCAAAAGCCAACAGGGTTCATCCTTCTGATCAGATTACATTGTCCCAAAGCAACTATAGCCTAAAAGATCAAGCGCTGACAGACAGCTCATTTTGATGGGTCGTTCTACTGATGGAGCTGCAGATGAAACAAACAGGATAGCACAACATGGAAAATGTTAATTTCTAAGACAAAGTGAGTCTAATTCAAGCAATGTGGAAGAGATCTATTGACGGTATGGATTCAGCATTCACACTTTTTCCCCTATACAAGCTAGAGAAACATACTTGTAGATGAAATTCTTGTTGGTTTATTTTGCAATAATGACCATCTAACTGAAGGCTACAATATTTATTGGACATGAACATTTGATTTGAGTTTACAATACAGTCTTTACAATGGCACACACTGTAGGTCCTAGATCATGTAATTTTCACAACTTACAACCTTCAAAACTTCTAAGTCAGGCTAGCACCACATTAAATTCTTGAAAGGAAGGAACACAATGCAGGGATAGAATACAGTGTGATCAATGGTTTGTACTAAACCACTGAATGTGTATTCTATCCCTGCATCGTTTTTTTATGATGTTTTATTAACAAAATTCGGGAGGAGCAGGTGCAGATAATTAGACTAATTATCACAGGTGGAAAGCATTCAGCTAATCAACCAACGGAGGTATATATACTGCAGACTTACCTGCGTTCGATTGACAGTTTATCAGCATCCCTCCACCACCCCATCTCAAAACAAAACAAACAAACAAACAAAAAGGCATTTTACATGAAATTGTATCTATTAAACAACTGTATAGTTTTTTTGCTTTCAGGTTTCTGCTTTTGAATATTGTCTCTAAATATGTTTTAATATCTATTTTAAATTCTTCAAAATTTGGCATTTTTTCATTCCATTTGACTTTATGTATATAGTAACGGGCAATTATAATAATTAAATCGAATATAAATAGAATACTTCTATCACCATCAAATGAAAAACATTTTAGCATAACATCAGTTTCTTCAAGGTTAACAAGCATCATAGTCTTTCTTTGTAAGTAAATACTGAGTTCTTTCCAAAACTTTTGGGTCTTGGGACACTCCCAAAATAAATGATTAATAGTCTCAGGGGAAATTTGACAAAAAACACAATTATCTTCCATATTCACTTTGAAACGCTGTACCACAAGTGACTTTACTGGGTAAACCAAGATGAAAAATTTTATATGAAACTTCTTTCACTTTATTTGTGTTGCAATATTTATGAGGTGTCATCCAAATTTTACTCCAATCAAGATATTTTTTAAATAGAGAATTCCAGCGAGTAGTAACAGCAAGTATACCTTTAGATTACATCCAAAACTTGAGACATCTTTACCCTGCAACATAATACAAGAAGTAAATTCTTCAATTGTTTGTAAAGAATCCCAGCCAGCACAGCATGGTGAGGCCCAGATGGGTTTCACCTGGGCTGCCTAACTGGGCCCAGACATTTTTGTCCATGGTTTCCATGGAGGCCCCACATGGGTTAGCCCAGATGAAATGAACACTGATCAGTGTGCACACTACAGGCTGTTAAATGTAACACAGAAACATGCTGGAGTTAATGAGATAATAAGATGATAACGAGCAGAATCACCGAAGGACAGAGGAACAACAAGAAATACAACTTCAGCCACAGCCTTCGATGAAATCAACTGTAGATAAAAGACATTAAATCTCTCAAGATCTGATTAAACATCTCCACAAACAGCATTACCAGCTTCACTTATTACTAACCAGATTGACTTTATTTCTGACATAAATCTACAAAAGTTGTTATTGAGAATTACCAGAGGTTTAGAAGTTGATGATTTGTTGAAAATAAATCGAGGTCAGCGCTTACTTCAGTTAGGCAGTTTGACTCTTGATTGTTTTAGTGTTAGTGTTTCTTTGGCTGCTCTTGCTGTTTGTTATGGCAGTAAAGGCAAGAGAAAATGTAATTAGCTGTTGTCAGCTGTTTGATGATAAGAATATAATTGTCATCATGTTGTGGGTTTGTTCACTGATCTAATGACTGAGCTTTATATGAAAAAAGTTGTTATTAATTTTGTTAAAAAATTAAAAAGTTGTTATTAATTAATTACATGCCACAATGCATTCTGGGTGCCTCATACAAAACTCATCCATTGCTCCCAGAATGCATTCGGCATGAAGCATGTCACCATTGTTGAGATTCATACACTGATTCTTGATGTCTGTGTGTGAATAAATCTTGCAGGTGTTTTAAGCATTTAATGTACATTGTATATTTCAGATTTATTATTTTGATCTGATTTTTGTAACTGTTTTTTTTTTTTTTTTTTTTTTTTTTTTGTTATTCTGAAAAAGATCCAGCACAAAATTCAGGAACCTAGAGCCATAAGCTCACATTTATTAATATTCAGGGAAAGACCAGATACATATGAAAATAATTGCAGGCATTTAATTGCTTTTTCAACTTCAGTATAGTCTCTTAAGAAAAGCATAGTGTCGTCTGCTAATTATGTGCATTTAATTTCTTTCTCTTCTATTTTAATACCACGAAAAATATCTTTCTTAATATGAATGGCCATAATTTGTGCAACCAACAAAAAAGTAATGGACTAAAAGGACAGCCCTGTCGAATCCCCCTTTTGATTTCAAATCTATGAGAAGTTCCATATGCCAATTTTACAGAGCTATTAATCTTGTTATATAGGGTTCTGATTACTTTCTGAAATTTGTCCCCAAAACCAAAAAATTCAAGGGTTTTAAAAAATAAAGTCATGTTCTATTGTATCAAAGGCCTTATAAAAATCGACAAACAAAATAAAACTATTTTCATTGATAATTTCATTATAATCTATGAGATCTAATACAAGTCTAATATTATTGGAAATATGTCTACCTTTTATAAAACCTGACTGCACCTCATCAACAATAGATTCTAATCCTGATTTTAACCTTTCAGCAAATATAGAAGCAATAATTTTGCTATAATTATTAATTAAGGTGATTGGCCGCCAATTATCTAGTGATAATAGGTCTTTATCAGGCTTTGGAATTAGTGATATTAGACCTTGTGTCATAGAGGGAGGCAAAAAACCCTGATCAATAGACTTTTTAAAGGCCATTAACAAAAATTCAGCTAAATCATCCTGAAATACTTAAAAAAAATTCAGCAGTTAAGCCATCATTACCTGGGGACTTGTTTAATTTAAGTTTTTTTTATAGCTGTTTTAATCTCTAAACTGGATACTTCCTGATCACAAAGGGCTTGTTATATTTTAGGGGCTTTAAAAAGTTATCTACTTTGTCTATAGAACATGCATTACTAGAATATAATTTACCATAAAAATTTGAGACATATTTTGAAATAATAATAGGGTCCTGTGTTTCATGGCCATTAATATTAAGCCTTCTAATAGATGTATACTCTCCATTCCTTTTCTCTAAATTCTAAAAATATCGGGAATTAGTTTTCCCTTCCTCTAACCACCGTCTTCGTGATCTAATAAATGGTCCTTTTGCCTTTATTAGATATAATTTATGTAACTCAGCCTGCAAATCCATTAACAAATTAGAATTCCTGTCAGTAATGTTACAAATAGATTTAATAATTTCCTCTTCTTTTGATTTATTTAATTTTGCAACTTCTTTGCCTTTTTTAATTGCACTAAGTCTAATCTGAAACTTCATAAGCTCCCAATTTTTACAATATAAATTTGTTTGCTTAGCTTGATTCCAATAGGTTTGTATTATTTTTTTAATCTCATGTTTAAAACTATCTATTTCCAGTAGTCTATTATTGAGTTTCCAATAAGTCTTAGAGCCTTTAAAAGAAGTTTCATTATTCCATTTAATGAGAAATCATTTTGTGATCAGACAATATTGATGGTTCAATGGATACTTTGTTAGTATTTTGTTCTAATGAATTAGAAATTAACCAAAGGTCTATTCTTGACTGTTTAGATTTATCTCTATTACTCCATGTGTACTCTTTCATAAGTGGATGTTTATTTCTCCATATGTCAATTATCTCTAAGTTTTCACAAAATTTAGATAGCTCTGAATTAGATGTAGATGGTTTAATTGGAATAGGAATTCTATCTATTTTAGCATCTGGGACAATATTAAAGTCCTCACCTAGAATAATTTCAATATCATAAAATCTTTCTCTTACCTTATTAATCTCATTTTTAATATCAGAGAACAAATCAACATTATATTTTTTTTTAATATTTGAGGCATATACTGTACCTAACAAAAACATTTTCCCATCCAAGGATACCGTTAGAATTATCCACCTACCCAGGGTTCGAAATGACTTAGGACTCTTGGGGGGTCCCCTAAAATTTAATTATTAAAGGTTCTGAAGGCCCGCAGTGCATTCTGGGACTTTAGGTCACGGACAGTACAGTAGAGACTGGGAAATAGTGGAGGAAGATGTTAAAATTTATATTATACAGTTAAAAACATATTAGAATGGTGAACGCTGGCTGTGTTATTTACTATCTGCATATACTGACCAGCGTGGAAAACGGGTGTGAAATGAAGCGCCATTTTGTCCCATTTTCGGGACATTATAAAAAAACTTAACGTGGCGTAATGTTGGCGTAATGTAAGTAAACATCATACTACTAGCCCAGAATTTGAACGCAACGCGTTTAATTTCACGTTAAACGTTCTCCTCCCATAGAAACTATATGTACAGCAAAGCAGATGAGCCCAGAATATGAACAGAACCCGTCTTATTACACGTTAAGTCACTGTCCATTAAGTGTTTTCTTTATGAGAGGAAAATGCTTGTGTTAAATGTGTTGCGTTCATATTCTGGGCTCATCTGCTTTTCTGTAGTAAACACCAAACTAATAAAGCATACTAAGTTTTGTTTGTCTTAGTAAATTAAGCCACGTTAAGCATGCTATAATGTCCTTCATTTTCTGCCTTCCAGCTTAGAAACGACACAATGGTGAAAGTGAAACTCAATGAAAATAAACTTGACCAAAATGTGGCTTTGTCATTTGTATTTATTACAGATTCATAACTTCTGATCTGTTTGAATATGTACGTGCTCACGCCATTAATAATGTACGAAAACACGTTTAGAAATGTTATTTGTGAAATAGCTCATTGCGATCACCGTGTTCATAAAGCAGCACATCTTTGATTCATTAAGCTTCTCTCTGTAAGAAATCATGTATTTATTCCATTTAGGTCCAGTAAAACTTACTTGGTGTAGCGACTCCACAATATAATTCATTTCAGAGCTGCATTACAGATGGTCATGCTGTTATGTTATCCCTTAATGCTTTAACATGAAGAAATCAGGGCGATATGATGATATGCTGGCTGAGATCAATCTATATTGTGTTTATTATTTTATCTGCCAGATATATCGGTGCCACTTAGTTATTAAAAACTGCAATAGAGAAATCACTTTGGTCCTGTGTGTGGTCCGATAGAAGGCGTCAGTATGATTTCTATGCGTGTGTATATCGTGACCTGGCCAGACTGAGCGATCGAATGAACACAAGAGATTAAAATATAAGTCCATTTATTCTTAGCAAGTACAAGCAGCTCTTTTAAAAAAAATCACGTAATTACAGTCGTTTTTTCATCTGGTGAGTTGTATTTATTGTCATTGTACGCTCCTGAGCGTGACCTAAAACATGGTGGCGACTACTCAGAATGCAACGCGCAGTGACGTAGTTTGCCAAGCTCTATAAATTAATTACTGTTATAAATACAAAACGTCACTAAAACCTATAATTTTCACAATCATTTTTAATGTTAAAATATATTTGTCAGGGACCCCCCAAAATCCAAAAATGAATTCTTATGGGGGGTCCTTAATGACTTATGGAGGGACCCCCCTTTAAAATCGCAACTCCTGCTGAATGATTACTTCCAAAAGAATACCAAACTTCACTGCCCCATTGTGCCTTCCAAAAATTCACATCTGAAGAGCAAGCATGGGTCTCTTGTAACAAATAAAAATCTACAATGGGGTCATGAACTGCGTTGGTTTATTGTTTTATAATGTTTCCTGGGGTGCACTTATAATGTTAGTATGCTTTTTACATCCAAAATTGTCATAATTTATAAATAAAAGGCATTTTTCCTACCCTGATTTTTGCCCTCTGGTTTGAACGCTCTGTTTTAAGGGGCGTGTCTGCTGTAAGGCTTCAGTGTAAACGCCCACTGCTGTGATTGGCTAACATCTTTGCATATGAAATTGCCAAGTATTACTCTCTCTTTTAGCGCGTTTTTACTATTACAGCTCTCAAGGTTAACTAATTGTGAAAAGCGTTGCATTACATTTAGATCTATGCCGTTATATTTAGATTATGGCATGAAAGGTTGCAGAGATGAACACTGTAGCTGATCACAGACATGTTGAGTGAATGAAAGCAGTGATCTCGTCATTGAAACTCAATTTCTGCACTCTAACAAATGCTTTCATCTTCACTAACAGTGCAAACGCGGTATAACTAAAAGATTTGTTGAATAAAACGGGAGTTTGATTGACAGCTTCAGCGCACGCTGCTCCAACGATTGCAAAGGGAGCTTTCTTTGATTGCTTTCTTTATATAATTTAATCACCGATAAATAACAGATTATTTTCATCCTACTAAGAGAAACAACGCAAGTTGACGTTTAGTCACGGGTTTGATTTACTGACACACAGACAAAGATCATCTGACTGTACATGAATCATTAATATCAGATCAGGCATTAGAATGAACACAGTTACTGACATGTTGTTGCGTTACTGTCGAGTCCAGGTCCTGCACAATATAATCCTCAACGGCTTGTTTATTGCCTGGTAGCTCGATCTGGTTTAGCACCACGTAGGCCTATGTTACTTAGGGCAAAGAATATACACTAACAAGAAGCGACACTCAATAGAAAGTTCCTTTGAAACACCGGCGCCCAGCAGCAGCCCTGCATTTCCGCCAGTTTGTGGTGAACGTTTTGTGGTCCACTAGTTTCTGGCAATATCAGCTGCTTTGTTAAAAAAATAAAAAAATAAATAAACGTACATTAAAGCTGAAATTCAACCTGAATGATGACAACACAGAATAAAATACTATCACTAGCGATCATCAAATCCTTTTTACAGTTTATTTTACACACTTTGTGTTTAAGTCTTCCACTTTTTTCACACAACCTTTGCTCTCTAGAAACCCAGTTTGGGTTAAAATTCTTTGAAGTTCAATTATTAGCATTATAAAACACTGAATTAATAACAACATATGAAACTAAATTAAGAACATGCATCAGAAAAATTGGGAATGTTGGACAATAAACAACTTGATTTTGCAATGTTGTCTAATGTCCATTAAATTTCTTGTAGTTAACAAGAAAGAACACACATGAATGAATGACTGTAACTATATGTTACTGCCTCTGAAATAAAGCAACATGCAGCATAACACTGAGGTTTTCTGGCTCACCCTGGACTGAAGCACAGGCTCTACTCTCCAGCACAATGGTGACCCACAAAACACACAATAGAAACCCTCTAAATCCCAACAGAACAAGAAACACTAACAGATCTCTCAAGATCTCAGCATCTTCACTTATTACAATCCTGACTTTATTTCATATTAAAGTTATTATTGAGAATTAACAGAGGTTACCGTTCTGGTGTCAGTACTTGCTTTAGTTGAGCTCTTGACCCTTGACACTTTAACATTAGTATTTCTCAGATTGCTTTAACTGTGTGTTTCTGATGCATGTTTGTTATAACAAAAAAGAATCATAAAGTGGTCTGACTCATTGATAGCAGAGTCTGGTCTCTATCTAAAGTATTTAATATCAGTTGTAATTTAAAGTACCAAAACTTTTGCAGTGCTGTAGTACTATAAACATTTTTTTTTGTCAAGGTCATGCAGACTCACACAGACATCAAGAATCAGCATATGAATCTCAACAAAAAACAACAAAAAATTCAGATCAACTCACAACGTCACAAAACAAGCTACTAAAGTCACAAAAAAGCTTTGTTAATTGACCATTTTTTAATGCTTTTTAAAGTGAAGGTATTTGATCGTAATAATTCAGGAAATACCTGTAAAATAACAGCGTTTTCCGGTTTATTTAAATTTGGATATTTTACTTTCATTCTACAGGGTTTTTTGGCTGCCATTCATTTGACTGTTTTACCATTTAACTGTTTTGTTACTGTTTAATTACTGGTTATTTTTTGTAATTTTACGTTTGTTTGTAATTTAAGAAAACAGAAAAAATACTGTATAAAAAAACAGTAAATTTTCTGTAAAAAATATGTGAATTAATGTAATTTTTCATCAATGTCATAACACATAAAATAACAGCCGATTTGTTAATTTACATACATTGTATTTTTACAGAGTTTTGAGTATAATTTAAAATAAAAGATAATGACCGTAAAAATCAGTTATTTTTTTACAGTGTAGGAGCCATACAATTTACTGATGACTTAATTAAAAAAAAACCCTGTTCTATTGCGCTTCTGATTTGGCAGTGAAATTGTGAAGATGTGAAGGATTCTATTGGTCCAGTTAGTATTTTCACCCCATAATGGCGGCCGCGCTACCGGAGCGCCATCCAGTGGTTGTTACACAAAAAGTATCAGAGTGTCGCCTCTTGTGTTCTCTTTACTTAGGCTACCTATTCTATTTCATGTCATGCGTGAATCGGTGGGCGGGGCTAAACAGGCAGGGATGAAGTAGGCGTTGACCTTCTTCTGCAGAGGCGGTGCTTGCTGCCCTTTGACCTTATAGATCCCCACTTTGTAAATCCTGTCGTTTTCTGGGTCTGGTGTCAATTAAAGCTTTTATTGGACTAACAAGGAAGTTTTCAGCTCTAAAACTTACAGGATATTCTTAAAGTATGATGACAAATGATATGTCAAAAGCTCAAGGAAAATTTGATTTCTCAGTTCATGATGCCTTTAAATCTCTTGCAATACAAAAAACAGCCTTTCGTTTAGTTAAATCTCGAATACCCCTGACATTAAAAGAACAAAAAGATAATGACATGAACTTTTAACAATTACAGAAAAAATAGAGAAAACTCTTAAAAGCTAAGGTATATGTAACTCAAAGAGTGCATAATTCCTATTTATTAACAATGGTAACACTTTAGAATACTGATCCTTCATTAATGAATAACTACACAGAACAAATGAATAATGCATTATTAACACTCTAGTAACTACTATTAACTAACAAGTAACTCTGATGAATGAATTAGTAAGTAATAGTGCTCAGTTAAAGGTGGTAGTTCACTATTAACTAATCAGTAACTACTGTTTTTTTCATACCTCCCAGAGAACTACTAAGAACTACTATATACAGGTTCGTAATTAATGTGAATAATGAATAATGTATAATTAATTCTAGAGTAAAGGCTTTGGTAAACCACTAGTAATGAGTGAAGTATTACCAAATACCTAAGAAGGAATTACTAATTATTTGGATCAGTATTCTAAAGTGAAAAGCATGATAACTCTCTAGTAACTACTGAAGTCACTGTAAACTTTTGAGGTTTTTGTAAAGTATTGGATAGTAATAACTCAAGAGTTACTATATAACTCTAAAGTGACTACTTCTTTTTTGGATCAGTATTCTAAAGTGAAGATCATAGTAACCCACTAGTAATTACTCAAGTGTTACTACATCCTTCTAAAGGAACTACTAATTATTTGGGTCAGTATTCTAAAGTGAAGATCATGGTAACCCACTAGTAATTACTTAAGTGTTACCAATTATATCATAAGGAATTACTGTACAAAAACATACAAAAACATCAAACGTTTACAATGACTACAGTAGTTACTAGAGAGTTATCATGTTTTTCACTTTAGAATACTGATCCAAATAATTAGTAATTCTTCCTTAAGTATTTAGTAATACTTCACTCATTACTAGTGGTTTACCAAGGCCTTTACTTTTTAATTATACTAATTAATTATACATTATGCATCATTCATGTTAATTATGAACCTGTATATAGTAGTTCTTAGTAGTTCTCTTAAAGGTATGAAAAAACAGTAGTTACTTATTAGTTAATAGTGAACTACCACCTTCAACTGAGCACTATTACTTACTAATTCATTAATCAGAGTTTAGTGTTAGTTAATAGTAGTTACTAGAGTGTTAATAATGCATTATTCATTTGTTCCTGTGTAGTTATTCATTAATGAAGGATCAGTATTCTAAAGTGTTACCTTAACAATTTAACCTGGGAGATTATTATTTTGTAATAAATAATATTACCTCGTCCATTGTCTTTTAATTTGTGGTTATTTTATGGTCAAAAATCACCCGAACCAAACCTTTATGTGGGCAAAATTTCGACGCCATTAGCAAAGGCTCTACTTCTCACAAAAAAAGCTTTACGACCTTTCTCTCTGGCATCTTTCACCATGGGCCACAAGAGTTTTCGTCTTTCCACATCCAGCGCAGTCAGGTCCTCTGTAAACCGTAAATGCTGCGCTTGAAGGAATTCACAATTCTTCGCCCTTTTCCAGAGTAGATCCCGAGTAGACCTGTTTGTGAACTGAATTATCGTTGTTCTTCTATCGTTCTTCTGCCGTGTTCTTTCCGACCCAGTCTATGAACAATGTCCACATCGATCTTGCAACTTTCCTTTAGCAACTGAACCGCAGATTCCAATCACCAGATGCTTGAGATCCTCATCCGTTTTCTCGGGAACACCATGTAACCTCAAGTTCCATCTCCGCCGATATCTTTCAGCTTCATTGACTTTTCATTTAAGCTCAGCAACTTTCTTCTCGTGTGATTTAGTAATTTCTTTAACATCTTTCATTTCATCTTTTAAGTCTTTAACTTCATTCAGCGCAAAGTCAATTGACTTTTTCAGAGTTCCAACGCTGATCGTATTTTCTCGAATCAGATTCTCCAGGTGCCCCGAGCTCTCATTAATTTTTTGGACAAGAGAGTTACGATATTCTCTTGCATTTCAAGGAGCGACGGTCCGTCTTTCACTTTTTTGGCGCAAAGTTTTTCTGGCGCATCATCCATATCTGGCATACGCTGAAGATCTCTCTCGAAAGTGTAGGCTACGAGTAATCTGTCATCTCAATGTCATTATTTGTCCCTTCATCTTGACCTTTTTGTGTCTCTACAGATTTCGTTATTTTAGAGGCAACTTTCTCTTTTCGTTTAATGGCACCACCAGAGCTGTTGATCAGACTTGGTTTCATTTTGTGAGAGGAAATCAATATACAACCGAGGGGGAACTATTCCAGAGCCTATCGTCTAGTTAACAATCCAATATAAAATACAAGTAGGTTAGTTCATAAAGTATGAAAAAGAATTTCTCCCTTTACAAATATTTGAAAAAAAAAAAAAACCCTAAGACATCCACCCTGGCCGTCATCTTGCTGCGCCAATTCTCCGGTCAAGAATTTAAAGTCACTTTCAGTAGATGGAAGACAGTGACCTCTTGAGGTGAGATGTAGGTACTGCAGAAGATATGACGCTACTTTCTTTCTGGCCAGGTACTGAATGCGTTCTCTCTAAATACAGTGAGATCTATGAGTGGGATTCAACATAAATTAAACATGGACACTTTCACTGTAAACATGAAACCATATACTGGAGATTACTGGAGGCACTTCTCTGAATAAATCCAGGGGACTGTAGTTGATGCTCTTTATTATGCTTTATTGTGATTTTAATTCATTTCATTGGAAGGAAAAGTACAGGACAATATTATAGCATGCAATACCAGAGAATGTAACAAATAAAAAAATAAAATAAAATAAAAAAAAGCCCAGGTTCCCTTCAAGACATAACAAAATAGATTATGCTTAGAGTTAGAGAAAGAAGTACATTTAGCCATTAATGCACTGCAACAATCAGCTTAAATCATAACTACTGTCATTTTCGTATATATATATATATATATATATATATATATATATGTTTTAACATTTTTCAGATTGAGTCATGTTCAAATCAGCAGTAAGGAGGACCTTTTATTCTTTTATTTTTTTTTTCTTCTCATTTTCGCACTCAATTAGAGTGCATTTGCAGGTCTCTATGTACTTGTAGTCATGAGGGATCTCACTGCCATTGGCACACTTCAGCGTCACATTTCTATTGTTGAATTGATCCTCCTGGCAGCAAGAACAGCTGTGCGTCATATCGTTCATGTCCATCGAATACCTGTGCAGGTTTCCAAGAAAACACCAGTCAGATGAAGGTAATACAGCTGGATGTGAGTTTATCCTTATATACAGTATCCACACAAAGGTTTGGATGCTAAGGCACACTTAAAAATGTATGAATTTCATTGGATACATGACAAAATATCAAACCAAAAGGCTACCGCAAACATATGTTGGAGATTTTCCCAGAGCAATCTTCACTTTTCTGAGCTATTTTTGTTTTGTTAAAACATGATCATTTTAACAGTCAGTTGAATTGATAATCAATTCATTATAGAATAATTAACAAACTGGTTTTAATTAGCAAAGACATATTGATATCTCGCAATCCTGTAGCTAAAAATAATTTTGTTTTAATTATGGAAATATAAGACATCAATAACTACAAATCAACATTTGGTCCCAAACTAGCTAGTCCCTACTGAGTGACAGCTTAAATGAGTCTTCATTTAAATGAGTCTAAATTATTCTTAATTTTCAACCCTGTTGACCATTTTGGCATAAGTGTTTTTCCTTACATTTCATAATTTTAACCTTTTAAATTTTATAATATTGATAATTATTTAATGTTTATTGCCAAGTCTTCAGAAAGGAAGTCTTACAAAATATTATGCAAACTTTACAGTTCATCTGAGAATTAAAAATAAAAAAATGAATATGTTTGTGTAATGCTCTCACATTGATCTGCTGTCACAGTGGCCAGTGCAGGAAGTAACTTCTACATCCTCGATGGAAATGCAATCATTGAAATGCAGACGTATTTTGTTCTTCTCTAGAGCACAGTTGCTGGGTTCACCTGAGAGATGATAGAGGCAGGTAAGCTTGAGACTCATGAACAATACATGCACTGAATGTTATGTAGGGCCTATTTTGTTATTTACTTAACATTTGTTAAATTATCTGCATAAACATATTGTGGACAAAATCATTTTAACTTAAAAAATATTGGTTGTGTCAGGGTGTTAAATAGGTGTATAAAGAATATCTTACAGGTCCTGCAACATCCATCTGTGTCAAACTTTATTGTTCCCTGTAAAGATACAAATAATAGAATAGAAAACGTTATTTAAACATTTCTCAAAACATATTGCACATTTTCATACTAAAAAAAGTACATCTTTTTTTCTTGGAACAATACACAAAAAACAGTTAACACTTCCATCTAGAGTATTAAAAATAATATTTCACTCCATTTTGACATAACCCTGTTTTACTTTCTTTCTTGTATGAAACAAAAGCTAAAAGCTGTTATATACAATGAAGTATAATTGTAATAAAGAACATGAGTTGTATGGACTACTTTTGATATTTTTTTAATTTTTATTTATTTTTTTTTAATAAAATTAAAAATTAATAAATAAATTATTACAATGTGGCCACGATTCGAGGGAACGAATTAGTAAAACATGCTGATGTATTAGTCAGTTTTGGGAATGCATTATTAGTGGCCATGATTTTTTCCCGTCATGTGTGGGGTTTCCCTGACATCCTGTGGCTTCTATCCTTTTTCACTGCATGGAACAACATTAGGTTGAGTAAATAATGACAGAATATTTCCCTCTTTGATATACTAAACAAACCCATCTGCAACCTTTGTTTTGCTAAATTAGGAGTGCACTAATTGTTTTGAGAATATTGACCGTAGTCTGGAAAAATGTGAAAAACAGTGATACTGTATTGTCAAAGCCACATATCCAAACGTAAGCAGTAGCAGAAAGCAGCAGTAATAAAATTTACAAGCTTACAGGCACACAGTCCACTGGATTAAAGTCAGGGCATTCTTTAATGCTCTGCACAACCTCAAACGAGCCATTCACTTTATTGCAGGTACCAGTCGTACATCCGAACTTGTACGCCTCTCGATCCTAAACAAAAAGACATAGAGGCTGTATGAGGATGTATACTTATACTGTATACTATACTTTGTGTGATGAACTGAAAGAATGAAGAAAACATTGAGAATGTTTTACATTGTACCTGGAGAGTATGTATGGTGTTGTCTGGTGCATCATAAATACAGCATGTTTGTTGACATGATCCACAGCACTCTCCTTCTCGTTTCACATATTCAAAGCACTGGACATGTAAAAACAAGTTTATAGTTTAAAAATTCACTTGTTTTGACAAAGACTCCTTAAAAAGAACCAGGGCCAGATACTCAAAACCTTAACTGTTCTTTTCTTCTTATTTTCTAACTTCAGAATGAAGTTAAAGGTGGGATAAGTAGATTTTTAAAAATGCTGTTGGACATTGTTGGTTTTTGAAATCAACCCAAACAAACCCACCCCTCTCTTCATTGCTCTGCCTCCTAAACTCACACTCTAATCCTAACCACCCTGCTCCGAGCTGGTCTCGAAATCCGGCCTGATCGCTGCTGGCAGGCGAGGCGAGTGCACTAACAATGAGGCTAAACACCTCATTCTCTAGCAGTCGTCAGTGTGCAGTGGTTTACCTGCACAACTCTCACTATCTGGCCACTGCTACACACGCAATGCGAGTGGATGTCTGTTTATCACAGCTGACGTGCAACAAAAGGCTTCACGAAAAATAAAGCGCAATTGATGAACGAACGACAAGGAAGCACAAAAAATGGATGTACAGTACATAAGAGTTAATACAAAGTGTTCGTTGTTAGTTGCCAACAGAACAGCAGCTCCAGACAATCAAACCCAGTGTTAATCACATGTGAAGCAGAATGAAAGCAGCCTCCACGTCTGTTTTCAGGCCTTCCCACTTAGCTCTCTCCAGTGCTTGAAAGCTTTTCTAATATAAATGTGGGTCACAAAATGCTTGGCCAGTAATAAACCTTCATTCCAGTGATATTCTTTTGAGCTCTTTTGTATTGTGTCTCATCTTTCGTTTTTCAAATCTCCCTCTTGCTCGTTCTGTCTCCTCAACCATCATACAACCCCTAATGCTGATGGATTAGATGTTTGTTGTTGGTGACGGCCCGACTAACAGTGTTTTTGAAATTCTACTTAGTCCACCTTTTAAGAATATTTCGTATTCCAAAAAATACTTTTAATACATTAATACTTTTTTTTTTTAAGATAAAACTTAAGACCAATTTAAATGATTTGAATAGAAGATTGTTAAAAATCTTCGTAAATTACATAATTACGTAATTAAAGTTAGAAATTTCATAGTTGTTTTCTTTTTTCTTAAGAAGATTGTTGTAATTCTAGCCCTGGTTCTTAGGAATCATTTGTCCAGGAATAGGACATAGTGGCTCATGCTGTCATGCAATCAATTCAGCAAAACCATATTGCATCAGAAAGTGACAGCCATACAACATACATAGAAAAGGTCTCAGGTTACTTGACTGTAACCCTGTTTCCCTGATAAAGCGGGAAAGAGATGCAGCGCTTAGCACTATGGGAACAGCTTTGTATGACCATCTGTGAATACTGTGTATAACACATCAATGAAATTGACATTGAACTTGACAGCCTCAGACGGTGACGTCATAGTAATGCGCTCATCAGACTTCTTTTCAGGGAAGTCATAGCCATGAGAAAAAACATTTTAAGGGTCAGTAGCTTGTCAGGTGCTGACTGTAGAGGTTCGAAGGGGGTGTCAACCAGCCCCTCGAGGACTATGGACTATAAGTCCCATGAGGGAATCTTCGCTCTAACGGGAGGCCTCAGTGTAAGGAACTCAGAACGTGTGTGTCTGAGTTCGGGACTCTTGTGTTGAAGTGTGTTCTTGTCATGTTTGTGGTCACCCTTGTTAGTTGCATTTGACGATTTTCCCCTCCCCCTTGTTACCTCATTAGCATTCTCTGTATAAATAGGTCCCAGTTTTAGTCAGAGTTTGTCAGTTATTGTTGGAGTTTCTCAGTGTAATGTTTGTTGTGTTGTTCAGCCATGCTGATCATGCTTTGTCTGACCTGGAGTTAATGTTATTGCCTTTTCTGGATTTATGGATTGTCTGCTTGGATTAATCACTGCCTTTCCAGGATTCATGTCCTACTGATCTGTGGATTACTTTGTCATGTCTGGAACCAAGTTTGACTGTTTTCAAATGGAATAAACTGTTTGCATTTAGATCCTCATTTCTCCTTATTTAAGACAACACTGCAGACGTTACACTCAGTCGCCTGGCCCCACGAATGAAGCGGACGCGTAGAGGATTCTTCCCTACTGGCAACCCGTCAGTCAAGGCATGGCAGGAGTAGGAGACTGCCATGTGTTGTCCATCCGCACTAGGACATGGCAGCCTCTCATCTTCTAGAGGAAGTATTTCAAGGCCAGAAATACAGCCATCAGTTTGAGGCAGTTGATGTGCCATTCGAGCTGATGACCCTCTCACACCCCTTGGGCTGGACGACCACCTAAGACTGCTCCCCAGCCCGACAGGGAGGCGTCTGTCATTAGCATTTTGTGACGGCAAGGCGCACCTAGAGTAGTACCCAAGGCGAGGAACTGGGGTCTGAGCCACATAGAGATGGTATGTAGTCTGGGATGCATAACCCCTATCTGCCTTTGAGGATTGGCCCTTGGATGAAATCCCCTGGGGCAGTCTCCCATCTTTTTTGGGGACCAGGAAGTATCGACTGTAGTAGCCTGTCTCTCTCTCATGTTCTATGGCCCCTTTGTCCAGAAGAAATTGCAGATCTTGTGACAGTATGTTCCTGCTCCAGTTTTACGGTAGTGGGGACCACGCCGTTGAAATGCGGAGAATGAAGAGCAAACTGGATTCTGTACCCTTTTTCTACTGTCATTAGAACCCAAGTAGAGATGCCCGGCAGTAGCTTCCATGCTGCCAAGTTCTCTGAAATAGGTACCGATTTTGATACTTCCCATTGAGGGGGTGCTGGGTGTTCCATGTCCTGGGCAAAAACAGGAAGTAACAGGACACCCAACACTTCGCTGGAAACTGCAACCCCCCTGTGTTGACCAAGTCGCCAAACAGACCGGAGGGTGAAATGTGGGCATCAAGCATGAACACTCGGCCTCTGTCTTTGAAGCATGTGAGGTTCAGCCACAGATCCCTCTCCATGGCAACCAGCGTGCCCATTGAATGACCAATGGTGTGTGTCGTTTGCTTGGTCGCACAGAGGGACAAATCTGTAGCTCGACAAAGCTCAGAGAACGCCTCCTCGTCGATGGAACCTCCCATACTCAGATCCTTTAGCAGGCCATCCTGGTACGCCAGCAACAACGCCATGGTATGCCTACCAGGCATACCGCCATGGTATGGCCACCAGACAGAAATCTGTCTTCTAATTTAAAACATTTGGATGTCTCTTGTTTGCGCGGCCAGTCTATCTGTAACCTGGCAACCACACGAGTAACCACCTCGAGTAATTCCTCATACGCTTTATCATCACGTGAGGAATGCTCAGAGACTAAAAACTCAAAATCCATAGTGGATGCGAGAGATTCATTGTCCTCCTGAAAGGACATTCACATCTGGAGAAGGAGCGAGGAATAGGGATGGACCTGTCTCTCGCTCCTCTGCCAAAACCATACGAAAGCCCCATGATGACAGAGTGGGTGCTGGTCCTCGGAAGTAGGTGAGATGAGCACGTAGCACTTTCACTGGGAAAAGTTCACAGTGCTCGCAGTCGTCCTCCTCCAACGTGTGGGCAGTGTGCTCTTCCCCCAAACAAACAAAGCAAAACTGATGTGATTCACATTCAGGCATGGGCCGTGGACACGGAGACACACAGCTCTTACCTCGTACGTCGCTCATTTTCTTTAGACCTTCTATTTTCCTTATTGCTTCCAAAGAGAGTGAGAGGAGAAAGAGAGAATATTCCTGATTTGTCACACACACACAACACAGTATGATTCTGAAGACAAAGACACTTGAAGAGGCACCTGTGGCACATCTAATTATAGTCTCAGATGAGCGCACATTACGTCACCGTCTGAGGTTGTCAAGTTCATGACGTGTTATACACAGTATTCACAGATGGTCACGCAATGCTGTTCCCATAGTGCTAAGCGCAGCAATGAGTGTAGCTTTTGAAAGGGAACAAGCGTGTCATGTTTGGATTTTATTACTACTTACAGGTTTACAGTCACTTGAACTCAAGTAAGTGCACTTCTCAGAGCTCCTGTCAGTCATAAGCGAGCCATTGATTTCACGACAAGTAACATTTTCACATTTGTAACTATGGACTTCTCCAACCTAACAAAAACAGACAGACTCCATGAGGACTGAAGAACATAGCAGATTAATTGTCTGCTGAGCCGAAAGAATGAATAAGTTTGAGAATGTTTTCAAATGTACCTTGAGAGTCTGTCTGGTGTTGTTTGGTGCATCATAAATACAAGCCACTTGTGTACATGATCCACAGCACTCTCCTTCTTTTTTCACATATTTAAACCCCTTGGAGTGAAAAACAAACAAGTTTATACAGTAGTTTCAATAATCCATTGGCACCATTTACTGTATTTTCAAATTAGAGACTTTTTAAGCATTACTGAAGAGTAAGAGGTGATATTAAAAAGAAGACAGGCAGATAAGAAAACAAAAGAAATATAAAAAAAAAAAACTGTTGCAGCGGCTAAAGTACATACAGAACATGTGTGAATTTAAAGATTCTACTTACAGGACTACAGTCACTTGAACTCAAGTAATAGCAACTCTCAGAGCTCCTGTCAGTCATAAGTGAGCCATTGATTTCACGACAGGTAACAATTTCACATGTGTAACTCTGGACTTCTCCAACCTAACAAAAGACAGACAAATTCCATGAGGACTGAAGAACATAGCAGATTAATTCTCTGCTGAACCGAAAGAATGAATAAGTTTGAGAATGTTTTCAAATGTACCTTGAGAGTCTGTCTGGTGTTGTTTGGTGCATCATAAATACAGTCTACTTGTCTACATTCTCCACAGCACTCTCCTTCTTTTTTCACATATTCAAACCCCTTGGAGTGTAAAACAAACAAGTTTATACAGTAGTTTCAATAATCCAGTGGCACCTTTTACTGGATTTGCAAAGTAGAGACTTTTTAAGCATTACTGAAGAGTAAAGGTCATTGCACACTGAGTCCGAAATTCGCATGCGAAACTTTCGCACGTAAAAAAATAAATTCGACCTCACGTTATGTCAATCACGTTTGCACACTGCCTCCGAAACTTTCGTCCGTCAAAAAAATATTCGGATCAGGTTCGATTTTCTGCGTTTTTCGCATCCATGGCACGCATTTTGAGAGACGTTTTGACAATTCAGAGCCACCGTACGCGAACGCAAAAATCCAGAATGCCATCTGACAAGTTGATCCATGTCGTCTACAGCACAAAACAGCAGCACTGAATGACAAACAACGTGAGGAATACAAAGAGACCGAATATAAAGACATGTGCCTGTAGTAAAGCATCAAACAGAGCCACTGACATCCTGAAGTAATCTTTGAAACGATCGGATAATCCCGCAGCTCCTTGATGAGGTGAATTCTCCTTTCTCTCTATGCAATCTCTGGATTGAATGGACCCAATATTTCCTCGTTCTTTTTCTCTTTTTAAAGGAAGAGAGGAGACACTCGTGCTCACTGCTGCTTGAAGACTTCATTTTGTATTGTTTTGCAATTTGTTTTGTGATTTTTTTTTTTCGCAACGCATTCATTAATACGCATCGGACTCAGTGTGCAAGGTCTCTGTGCGTGACGAATTTTTAGGATTGCGAATGCGAAAAAACGCATGCGAAAATTTCGGACTCAGTGTGCAAAGGCCTTAAGAGGTGATATTAAAAAGAAGATGAGGAGATAAGAAAACAAGAGAAATATAAGAAAAAACTGTACCAAAGGCCAAAGTACATACAGAACAAGCGTGGATATAGAGATTCTACTTACAGGTTTACAGTCACTTGAACTCAAGTAAGTGCACTTCTCAGAGCTCCTGTCAGTCATAAGCAAGCCATTGATTTCACGACAGGTAACATTTTCACATGTGTAACTTTGGACTTCTCCAACCTAACAAAAGACAGACAGACACCATGAGGACTGAAGAACATAGCAGATGAACTGAACTGAACGAATGAAGAAAGGTTTGTAACGGACAAGACGTTACCTGGTTTTATTATTGTATTTTAGCTCCATTATTATTATTGTTTTCCTAGTGTGTAGTGGGTAAAGCAATGGTAGTACCACTAGGAGCAGCTTGAGGGCGCTAGTGCCTGGAGGTAGCCAGCATATAAGCCTGGCCACCATAGAAAAAAATTAGCTTGTTTGGTAGAGGGAAGCCTCATGGTTTTAACTCAAGCTACCTGCTTGCTCTTCTAATGTCCTTTGTTGAGAACTGAGTTTCTGCTCTACTGTAAGTATGGATTGATTTCCTGATGTTGTTTGTGAAATAAGATCACTAATGGTAGCTATTTGGTTGCTTTATTTCTAGAAAGGACTTTATTTGTGTCATGTGTCATATCATGGTGTTCATTGTGGGAGCACTTCCAGTTTAAGTCAAGCTGGTAGTGAGGCTACAGATCAAGGCCTTTACCCACATGGTGGAGGACTCCAAAAACGACGTTGAAGGATTATCTCTCATTGTGGATAATAGGACTTTAAACATTGCATCGCACTCAAATGACCTGGTGGATTTAAAGCTCATTTCTTCTTCATCACATCTTTCAACTCATTAAAAGACTGGACTAACGCTAAGTTTACTTCACCTTTCTGACTCATTTAAAAGACTTTCATTCATTGACTTTGTGGCACATGTAAATAAGCACTTGTGGGAGTAATAAAATAGGTTTCAAGATCATTTGTTTTGTGAAGAGATTTTATCAGTACATGTCAAATCTGCTGAACCCCTCAGAGTAACATCTAAAAAAAAACTCAAAGGAGGTGTTACAGGTTTAAGAATGTTTTCAAATGTACCTTGACAGTCAGTCTGGTGTTGTTTGGTGCATCATAAATACAGGCCACTTGTGTGCATGATCCACAGCACTCTCCTTCTTTTTTCACATATTCAAACCCCTTGGAGTGTAAAATAAACAAGTTTATACAATAGTTTCAATAATCTAATGGCACCAGTGGCGGACTGGGACAGTAAATCAGGCCGGGAATTTGACTCCACCCCAGGCCACCTCTGCTGCTGCAGTCACCACCACCAAATTCATGTGTCCACCAGCCTGCTAAACTTATAGGGTAACCCTGTTAGTTGATGTAACAGGTAGACTACCATTCATAATATGAATGGATAAATAAATAAACCCTCAAAAACTCACTAGGAATAGACCATCTATACTAACACACCAAAGACAAATATAAAATTGGCTTACACATTTTAAGAAGGGATAATAAAAGATACATATTCACATGTTAAAATATTTATATTTTATATATTTCCAATGCTCAACTCAAGTATATCAAAAGTATCAGAAACACAAACAAAAACAAAAACAACACAAACACAAAACAAACGGTTCGGTTTGTTTCATAGTTTTAGAGTCACGGTTTTGGTACCGTTGTTAGAACGGCGTTGTATGTGCTATATTTATGGAAAAACTATACTTTCAAAAATATATATATTTTCTCATATTATTTAGAATATTCTAACTACAAAAAACAGCACAATTAAATATAATAGATTAAAGATACAAATAAAATAAACTGACTTCAGTTTTTTTTTAGGGAGGTCTAGCATTAGTTTTTAGGTACAGAAATTGAATAAAGTAATAATGTAAAACAGCATTGCATTTTGGACTATACATTAAAGATTATTCTTTATTAAAGTTACAAAAGCTTTTTAATCAAGAGTGATTTCTTCGTTGTTGCTGTTCAATTAATATAAAGACTGTCACTTTAAGAGAATGCACTGATACAGTGTTCGTATTTAACAAGAGTGAATGGTTTGTCCACGGTTTTATTTGATTTTTTTCATCGCTGTTGTTGTAATGTCTGGGAACCCAGAATGTTCATCCATCAACAGAAACATATATTAACTGAACCCTGATTGTTTTACGTGTTATTTATATTAAACCATATTACAGATGCTTCGTCAGATTTAAGTTGAACAGCGGTCCGAGCGCGTGCCGAACCGAGTGTGGAGAACCGAACGGATCGATTTTTTTCCCCACCCCTGGTAAATATTATGTAAATGTAATTCTGACCGACCTGTTCCCTTACCGGCGAACATGGCTGGGATTTTGCAGCAACTTGGCCACAACTCTGTGGCCAGGGCTTTTCTCCTTTTTATGCGTTCCCTCTCTGCTCCTCCTTTGCGTTTACGCTCCATTTTTTGCACTATTTTTCAAGATAAAGCCTGCCTCTGGATATAGCCAATTAGGCAGTGCTTCGCTGATGTTGGGTCATGTGGTGGTGTCATTTTCACTCCGCGATCGCCTGATTCGTAGATTCATAAGTGCGTCAATTAATTCGCAGTTGCATACAGCCTATTGCACGTCAGTCTGATCGACAGCACAGCGGCAGCCGGCAGGCCAGAATGACCATCAGGCCACCGGGAAATGTCCCGGTGCTCCCGATGGCCAGTCCGCCCCTGAATGGCACCTTTTACTGAATTTTTCAAATTAGAAAAAAATTAAGCATTACTAAGGAGTAAGAGGTGATGTTAAAAAGAAGAAGAGTAGATAAGAAAACAAGAAATAACTGTAGCAGCGGATTTGTGGATTTAGAGATTCTACTTACAGGACTACAGTTATGTGAACTGCATTCTGTGATGTTCTTTTTAATCATAAAAGAGCCATTCATTTTATGGCAAGTAACAGTTTCACATTCATAACTGTAGACTTCTCCAACCTGACAAAAGACAGACTCCATTGAAGAACAGAACTATATGATTAAGTGAAGAAAATTATAACAAATACAAAAAACTAGAAACTGATCGAGTCTTCCATCTATAATAGTTCATTAATATGAAATGAACCCAGCAGCTCACCTTGTACTCTGTGTTATTGTACACACAGACGTCTTTGGGCACTGAACAGAGAAAAATAAACAATTTTGGGAATTGCTTATAGAGAAAATTTCACTTGTCATTTACTCACCCTCATCTCATCTCAAAACCCATATGACCTTCATTCTTTCATGAAACAAAATGAGAAAGAATGCACTTTTCCAATCATTTGCGATGAATGGGCATTAAAGCTTTAAAGCTTCAGAAACAATGCAAAAATACGATGAATGTAACAGAAAATTGGACTATACTGCTTTGAAGACATTCTAATATGTCAAACTTGGTACAAGCCATTTGGACTACATTTTTGACAAAATCATAGTGTTTTTGTAAAAAAACAACAACAACAACAAAAAAAAAACAGTCCACATTCTTTTCAAATGCATTAACAAAACAGACCAGTTTCTGTTATCTTGTTTTCTAACATCTAACAATCATACAGGTTTAGAATAATGAAGAAAGGTAAATTTATGAGAGAAATAAGTTTTTGACTGAGTTTTTATTTTTAGAAGTTGCAGTTTTGTAGAAAAAAAAAGATTCAAGTAATGTCTTTGGAAAAGTTGCTTTCTTGGAAAATATGAAAGGTTTTTGGCAAACAGCAATGATATTTGAGTAGGAATCAGTAAATGGATGAAGAATATTTAAATGAATATTAATGAATGTTTTAAATTTTTTTTATGTGTTTATGGCTGTTATTAGGTCAAAGTGGAAGAAATATAAATTGGTTACATGCTTATTTGATGTCTATGACACCACCAGCAGGTTCATACTAGATGAGACATTTGTTTAAGTTTAAGGGCCCTATCAGAGAACTGGCGCAATGTGGCACCAGGTGCGACGTAAGTGGTTTTGCTAGTTTCAGCCTGACTCAGTTAGCATTTTCATGTCCTGCGCCACAATGTTTAAATAGCAAAAGCATTTGCACCCATTTGTGCGCCCATGGGCGTGCTGGTCTGTAAACGAGGTGTGTTCAGGCAATTGTTGGCGCATTGGTATTTTGAGGCAACTGAATCAATGAGTCGAAACTGAGTCAACAGCAATATTTTATGTTATTTAAAGAATGCGTTATATGCGCCTATATGTGGGTGCACAATGTGCTTCCGTTTCCTCACTAGAGAAGCGTTTTTCTGCAAATTCTGCCATGTAAATAGCGAATCCACCATGGTGCGAGTGCAACTGGCTTTTAAAGGGAATGTGAGATGAGACTCTGATTGGTTTATTGCATGTTAGGGCCAAAACATACCCATTACTCATTAAGAGAATAGGGACAACCCTTTTAGACCATGTGCCGGGCACGCTGACTATTTTTCCTGTTGTTAAAATAGCAAAAGTGGAATCAGACATGCCCTAAGTGCACTTGTGCCATGTGCTTTAAACCATGTGCTAAGATCATTAAAATAGGGCCCTAAATGTTGTGTGTTTTGAACTTCTGGTCCCACTTTATATTAAGTGGCCTTAACTACTATGTACTTACATTTAAATTAATCATTTGATACTATGCACTTATTGTGTACATACATGTTTTTACATTGTACTTATATTCTAAAAACACCTGCATGTAATTACATCTTTAATTAATTTCTGTAATTACATTTATAATTACACTGTTGACCCATCCCTTACACCTTACCCCTACCCTTAAACCTACCCATACCATTAAACCTGTCCCTAACCTTACCCGTATCCCACCTCAATAGCAGCAAACGTATTTTGCAATTCAATATGAACCCAATAAGTACATTGTACTTATTTTTTGATGTAAGTACATAGTAGTTAAGGACACTTAATATAAAGTGGGACCGAACTTCTTATTATTCTTGCCCATGCACCGTGTTGGCAATTACTAACTTTTTACTGTATTCATAGTCACTGCTGCAAATCTTTTGAGTCGCAATTTCAATGTACATTTATAAGACTGTTAAACACATTTTTAAATCTTGAATAAAAGAGGAAACATTATATCAGCTTTCTTTGACTCTTGATCAATCTTTAATGACTCACCACAAGTTGGACAGCAGTTTATAACTGTGCTTTTGTATCCATCACCACAGGGCATCTTAGTTGGACACTTTATAGGCTCTTTAAAAGGCACACCAGGATTACTGCAATTATATGTGTCACACTGAAATGTCCATGTGTCCCCAGGCTGCAGAAGAAGATTGAGAGTTAGTTTTGGTAATTTTAGTTTGTTATGATTACAAATAATTGTGAAAATGTGAATTCTCTGACTAAAATGTGTTTAGAGGCTGCAGGTTTGGTCTAATATAGCCAACAGGGTTATTGCTGGGAGTTTAGGGGGAATGAGGGCCCTAGACAGCGATTTCAGCCAAGGGGGTCCGAAGCAATAACATACTGCTGTATCATTGTTTCTTTTAAATTATTGTGACATACCTTTCTAGGTAATCCATCAGGACCAATGCAATCTACAAAGAGGGAACAAAACCAACAACGCAATCAAAAATATGACATAAAGTTGCATTAAACTAGCAAACAGATAAAGTAAATGGAGAAACACGTCTTACCGCAGTAAGCTGTACACATATCTGACGTCATATTAACCCGATATTGGCCACCCGGACAGTAACAACCTTCAGTTACAGTTTGGTTTAAATCTTTGCAATCCTTCTCCCCAAACATATAATTGTACCTAGTCAAAAAGTTGAACGAAAGGACAATAGAAGTAGAAATTTTTCAGTGATAAAGACTGTTAAAATGCAGTCAATTTCAGAGCATTTAGTATTATAATTATAATACAACATGATAATGGATATGAACTGATAAGGATTATTACGATGTACTGCAGGATTTTTCCACTCTTGGTCCGCATGCCTTGTAGACTTTGTTACTGGGGCACTTGTATTCTGTTACAGAAATCAATGACAAGATTCATTGAATTTTCATCTGAATTTTCATTTTTGTGTGAACTAACCCTTTAAATGTATCCATACATTATAAACATTAATATTACTAAAATCGTGAATGCATTTGTGAGTGTACCACATAGCCCATTGAGAATAGAGGAGTTTCTCCAGTCCACACAGATAGAATTCTCTCCACATAGCTGTGCATAGGCCTCTAGACTAGCGCAGACAGAAGGCTTTCCCTTTGTGAATACATCATATTTACATGCCTCATAATAATCTTTATAGGGAACGGCGTCATGGCAGCTGTTAAACAGACTGTGAAAAAAATACAAATTTGTGAGCCCCCCCCCATCCAAAAAAAACAAAACAATTCACTTATCTTAGAAGAGAATAATTTAAAAATGTGAATTTTATCAACATCATGATTTAATTCTGTTTAATAATGCTTTTAATAGAATCACTCTCTGTTACAAACAAACTGTGTTTGTCCTTTGCCTTACTTGGTGGTGATTATTTCACAGACAGTAATATTTGGAGGTTTAGTTGGAGTTGGTCCTGGAGGAGGTAATTCACAACCCGGTGGGACCATCCAAAACTGTGCCATGTGCTCACATGATTTGTCGATTGTTCCATTAGGAAGTCTGCAGTCGTTTATGTTGCTGTTGTCACAATACCCTACAGAATATCAACAGAATTTCAAAAAGTTAATGAACAGAAGCACAAGCCAACCATGATGGGAAAATTTCAGCTGCAATAAATCAAGATGGAATAGGAACTTTCCTGAATTCAACAAGAACCAATATATATTCAGGTATAGAGCCTAAATTTAGTTATTCTTTTAAGAAAACAAAAGTAAGTATTTTATTGTTCTTGCAGAAGGTGGTCATCTAATTAAAATGACTTCTATCAACATTATGCTTCACTTGAGACATGTTGAGCTTTGATTATAATTAAAATCTGACATTAAACAACTAGATCTGTACTCACCACATTGTCCCTGAGTATTATGATGGAAGTAGGAGAATGGGAGATTGATTTGGATGCCTGTTTTACTGACTGTAATCAAAGTTTTGATTTCAGAGATGTTCAGAGTGACTTTCATGCCGGTACTGGTGATGATGATGCTATCGATTATGTATGTTGGCATCTGCTTTACATCATTAACAGAGACCTAAGGGAAATATTTATAATGAAAATTGTAATACTGAGTATTACATAAATTTGCTGTAGAGCAGTATTGCGGAATAAACTGTGTACAAGTAAAAAGTGTACAAGTGAAATTCAGCATGAGTAGAAACTTGCAGGAGTGGATGGGAGTGAAATTAAACAAGCCTGTGCAGACCTAGTTTTAAACACTTGTAGTTTTTGTAAAAAAAAAATAAAAATAAAAATAAATGTTTGAATAAACTTACATTGATCACTTCATTATTGTCACTTGCTAGCTTGATTTTGTAGGATTTGTAATACACAAGCACATACTCAGGGCAAGCAAGATTATGTGCAGTATCACAATAATAGTTTTTAGCATGGACACTGATATTGTATCTTGGGATGATTTCTTCGAACAAAACATAAGTGCAGTTTCCTTGAAAAGTATAATATTGTCCATCAAAAGTTTTATAATGAGGATCACCCCAGGAACCGCATACACCTGTTGGATCAGAAAATAGATAAATATAATGCACTGCCAATACAATGTAATTTTTAATAGCACCTTTACGATCAATTTGAAAAAAAAAAAAAAATACTCACATTGACACTCATACTTAAAGCAGCAGCCATTGTTATAATACACTTTCACAGGATCAAGTCCATTAACACATTTAGGATTTTCACTTATTGGGTCACAATGTACAGGTTCTGAGATGACTTTTCCATCTTTGCATGTTCTGACTGTGCACTTATCTGTCTGTTATAAATAAAAGATTTCAATAATGTTAATGATCAAAGGTTAATAAAACAGGGTCATAATTAATTTCAGATCGTTTTACCTGCAAAAGAGTACAATAATACAAAGAAACCATTATTTTTAACTTAAGTTATTTACAGTAGTTATGCACTGAAATAATAAACACAAATAGCATGTGAGAACTGTTTTAGTCTCTCTTATTACCATGTAGTTGTCGAATTTGATCTGTTTTACAATATAGCAAGAGGAGTTGCAATAAGCAGTATAGCACTCATCCTGTAGAAGGTTGATTGTTGACCCTATAATTACAATAAAAGATTTGCAGAGAAAGCAAAAGATAACAGACAACCTTCAAAACAGTTTAAAAATCATGTCAATTTCAATGTGACTGTAAATCAATCTAATAAGCAACTTTACGTGGACTACACAGATGAAATAAAATTAAAAAAAAGTATCAATACTTACCTACTGGGTATTTTGCATTGTTATATGTGCAGTAACATTTGGTAGTTGTCATTACACTCTGGCCTCCAGGTGTTGAAGAATGAGGCTCTGTGTGCACAGTGAAGTTTGTTGACATATAACTGGTTGTAGCTGTTGTAGTAGATGTGACTGTTTCTGTCTTGGTAGGTGTTGGTGTTACAGTAGTAGTAGGAGTATATATTTCTGTTGTTGTAGATGGTGGTGTCACAGTAGTAGTGGGAGTATATATTTCTGTTGTTGTAGATGGCGGTGTCACAGTAGTAGTGGGAGTATATATTTCTGTTGTTGTAGATGGCGGTGTCACAGTAGTAGTGGGAGTATATATTTCTGTTGTTGTAGATGGCGGTGTCACTGTAGTAGTTGGAGTATATATTTCTGTTGTTGTAGATGGTGGTGTCACAGTAGTAGTGGGAGTATATATTTCTGTTATTGTAGATGGTGGTGTCACAGTAGTAGTGGGAGTATATATTTCTGTTGTTGTAGATGGTGGTGTCACAGTAGAAGTAGGAGTATATATTTCTGTTGTTGTAGATGGTGGTGTCACAGTAGTAGTGGGAGTATATATTTCTGTTGTTGTAGATGGTGGTGTAGTAGTGGGAGTATATATTTCTGTTGTTGTAGATGGTGGTGTCACAGTAGTAGTGGGAGTATATATTTCTGTTGTTGTAGATGGGGGTGTCACAGTAGTAGTGGGAGTATATATTTCTGTTGTTGTAGATGGTGGTGTCACAGTAGTAGTGGGAGTATATATTTCTGTTGTTGTAGATGGTGGTGTCACAGTAGTAGTTGGAGTATATATTTCTGTTGTTGTAGATGGTGGTGTCACAGTAGTAGTGGGAGTATATATTTCTGTTGTTGTAGATGGTGGTGTCACTGTAGTAGTGGGAGTATATATTTCTGTTGTTGTAGATGGTGGTGTCACAGTAGTAGTGGGAGTATATATTTCTGTTGTTGTAGATGGTGGTGTCACTGTAGTAGTTGGAGTATATTTTCTGTTGTTGTAGATGGTGGTGTCACAGTAGTAGTGGGAGTATATATTTCTGTTGTTGTTGGTGGTGTCACAGTAGTAGTGGGAGTATATATTTCTGTTGTTGTAGATGGTGGTGTCACAGTAGTAGTGGGAGTATATATTTCTGTTGTTGTAGATGGTGGTGTCACAGTAGTAGTGGGAGTATATGTTTCTGTTGTTGTAGATGGTGGTGTCACAGTAGTAGTGGGAGTATATTTTCTGTTGTTGTAGATGGTGGTGTCACAGTAGTAGTGGGAGTATATATTTCTGTTGTTGTAGATGGGGGTCACAGTAGTAGTGGGAGTATATATTTCTGTTGTTGTAGATGGTGGTGTCACAGTAGTAGTGGAGTATATATTTCTGTTGTTGTAGATGGTGGTGTCACAGTAGTAGTTGGAGTATATATTTCTGTTGTTGTAGATGGTGGTGTCACAGTAGTAGTGGGAGTATATATTTCTGTTGTTGTAGATGGTGGTGTCACTGTAGTAGTGGGAGTATATATTTCTGTTGTTGTAGATGGTGGTGTCACAGTAGTAGTGGGAGTATATATTTCTGTTGTTGTAGATGGTGGTGTCACTGTAGTAGTTGGAGTATATATTTCTGTTGTTGTAGATGGTGGTGTCACAGTAGTAGTGGGAGTATATATTTCTGTTGTTGTAGATGGTGGTGTCACAGTAGTAGTGGGAGTATATATTTCTGTTGTTGTAGATGGTGGTGTCACTGTAGTAGTGGGAGTATATATTTCTGTTGTTGTAGATGGTGGTGTCACAGTAGTAGTGGGAGTATATATTTCTGTTGTTGTAGATGGTGGTGTCACAGTAGTAGTGGAGTATATATTTCTGTTGTTGTAGATGGTGGTGTCACAGTAGTAGTGGGAGTATATATTTCTGTTGTTGTAGATGGTGGTGTCACAGTAGTAGTGGGAGTATATATTTCTGTTGTTGTAGATGGTGGTGTCACAGTAGTAGTGGGAGTATATATTTCTGTTGTTGTAGATGGTGGTGTCACAGTAGTAGGGGAGTATATGTTTCTGTTGTTGTAGATGGTGGTGTCACAGTAGTAGTGGGAGTATATATTTCTGTTGTTGTAGATGGTGGTGTCACAGTAGTAGTGGGAGTATATATTTCTGTTGTTGTAGATGGTGTCACAGTAGTAGTGGGAGTATATGTTTCTGTTGTTGTAGATGGTGGTGTCACAGTAGTAGTGGGAGTATATGTTTCTGTTGTTGTAGATGGTGGTGTCACAGTAGTAGTGGGAGTATATATTTCTGTTGTTGTAGATGGTGGTGTCACAGTAGTAGTGGGAGTATATTTTCTGTTGTTGTAGATGGTGGTGTCACAGTAGTAGTGGGAGTATAATTTCTGTTGTTGTAGATGGTGGTGTCACAGTAGTAGTGGGAGTATATATTTCTGTTGTTGTAGATGGTGGTGTCACAGTAGTAGTGGGAGTATATATTTCTGTTGTTGTAGATGGTGGTGTCACAGTAGTAGTGGGAGTATATATTTCTGTTGTTGTAGATGGTGGTGTCACAGTAGTAGTGGGAGTATATATTTGTTGTTGTAGATGGTGGTGTCACAGTAGTAGTGGGAGTATATATTTCTGTTGTTGTAGATGGTGGTGTCACAGTAGTAGTGGGAGTATATATTTCTGTTGTTGTAGATGGTGGTGTCACTGTAGTAGTTGGAGTATATATTTCTGTTGTTGTAGATGGTGGTGTCACAGTAGTAGTGGGAGTATATATTTCTGTTGTTGTAGATGGTGGTGTCACAGTAGAAGTAGGAGTATATGTTTCTGTTGTTGTAGATGGTGGTGTCACTGTAGTAGTTGGAGTATATATTTCTGTTGTTGTAGATGGTGGTGTCACAGTAGTAGTGAGTATATATTTCTGTTGTTGTAGATGTGGTGTCACTGTAGTAGTTGGAGTATATATTCTGTTGTTGTAGATGGTGGTGTCACTGTAGTAGTTGGAGTATATGTTTCTGTTGTTGTAGATGGTGGTGTCACAGTAGTAGTTGGAGTATATATTTCTGTTGTTGTAGATGGTGGTGTCACAGTAGTAGTGGGAGTATATATTTCTGTTGTTGTAGATGGTGGTGTCACAGTAGTAGTGGGAGTATATATTTCTGTTGTTGTAGATGGTGGTGTCACAGTAGTAGTGGGAGTATATATTTCTGTTGTTGTAGATGGTGGTGTCACAGTAGTAGTGGGAGTATATATTTCTGTTGTTGTAGATGGTGGTGTCACAGTAGTAGTGGGAGTATATATTTCTGTTGTTGTAGATGGTGGTGTCACAGTAGTAGTGGGAGTATATATTTCTGTTGTTGTAGATGGTGGTGTCACAGTAGTAGTGGGAGTATATATTTCTGTTGTTGTAGATGGTGGTGTCACAGTAGTAGTGGGAGTATATATTTCTGTTGTTGTAGATGGTGGTGTCACAGTAGTAGTGGGAGTATATATTTCTGTTGTTGTAGATGGTGGTGTCACAGTAGTAGTGGGAGTATATTTCTGTTGTTGTAGATGGTGGTGTCACAGTAGTAGTGGGAGTATATATTTCTGTTGTTGTAGATGGTGGTGTCACAGTAGTAGTGGGAGTATATATTTCTGTTGTTGTAGATGGTGGTGTCACAGTAGTAGTGGGAGTATATATTTCTGTTGTTGTAGATGGTGGTGTCACAGTAGTTGGGAGTATATATTTCTGTTGTTGTAGATGGTGGTGTCACTGTAGTAGTTGGAGTATATATTTCTGTTGTTGTAGATGGTGGTGTCACAGTAGTAGTGGGAGTATATATTTTTGTTGTGTAGTGGTGGTGTAGTAGTGGGAGATATATTTCTGTTGTTGTAGATGGTGGTGTCACTGTAGTAGTTGGAGTATATATTTCTGTTGTTGTAGATGGTGGTGTCACAGTAGTAGTGGGAGTATATATTTCTGTTGTTGTAGATGGTGGTGTCACAGTAGTAGTGGGAGTATATATTTCTGTTGTTGTAGATGGTGGTGTCACAGTAGTAGTGGGAGTATATATTTCTGTTGTTGTAGATGGTGGTGTAGTAGTGGGAGTATATATTTCTGTTGTTGTAGATGGTGGTGTCACTGTAGTAGTTGGAGTATATATTTCTGTTGTTGTAGATGGTGGTGTCACAGTAGTAGTGGGAGTATATATTTCTGTTGTTGTAGATGGTGGTGTCACAGTAGTAGTGGGAGTATATATTTCTGTTGTTGTAGATGGTGGTGTAGTAGTGGGAGTATATATTTCTGTTGTTGTAGATGGTGGTGTCACTGTAGTAGTTGGAGTATATATTTCTGTTGTTGTAGATGGTGGTGTCACAGTAGTAGTGGGAGTATATATTTCTGTTGTTGTAGATGGTGGTGTCACAGTAGTAGTGGGAGTATATATTTCTGTTGTTGTAGATGGTGGTGTAGTAGTGGGAGTATATATTTCTGTTGTTGTAGATGGTGGTGTCACAGTAGTAGTGGGAGTATATATTTCTGTTGTTGTAGATGGTGGTGTCACAGTAGTAGTGGGAGTATATATTTCTGTTGTTGTAGATGGTGGTGTCACAGTAGTAGTGGGAGTATATATTTCTGTTGTTGTAGATGGTGGTGTCACAGTAGTAGTGGGAGTATATATTTCTGTTGTTGTAGATGGTGGTGTCACAGTAGTAGTGGGAGTATATATTTCTGTTGTTGTAGATGGTGGTGTCACAGTAGTAGTGGGAGTATATATTTCTGTTGTTGTAGATGGTGGTCACAGTAGTAGTGGGAGTATATATTTCTGTTGTTGTAGATGGTGGTGTCACAGTAGTAGTTGGAGTATATATTTCTGTTGTTGTAGATGGTGGTGTCACTGTAGTAGTTGGAGTATATATTTCTGTTGTTGTAGATGGTGGTGTCACAGTAGTAGTGGGAGTATATATTTCTGTTGTTGTAGATGGTGGTGTCACTGTAGTAGTTGGAGTATATATTTCTGTTGTTGTAGATGGTGGTGTCACTGTAGTAGTGGGAGTATATATTTCTGTTGTTGTAGATGGTGGTGTCACAGTAGTAGTGGGAGTATATATTTCTGTTGTTGTAGATGGTGGTGTCACAGTAGTAGTGGGAGTATATATTTCTGTTGTTGTAGATGGTGGTGTCACAGTAGTAGTGGGAGTATATATTTCTGTTGTTGTAGATGGTGGTGTCACAGTAGTAGTGGGAGTATATATTTCTGTTGTTGTAGATGGTGGTGTCACAGTAGTAGTGGGAGTATATTTCTGTTGTTGTAGATGGTGGTGTCACAGTAGTAGTGGGAGTATTTCTGTTGTTGTAGATGGTGGTGTCACAGTAGTAGTTGGAGTATATATTTCTGTTGTTGTAGATGGTGGTGTCACTGTAGTAGTGGGAGTATATTTCTGTTGTTATAGATGGTGGTGTCACAGTAGTAGTGGGAGTATATATTTCTGTTGTTGTAGATGGTGGGTAGTAGTGGGAGTATATATTTCTGTTGTTGTAGATGGTGGTGTCACTGTAGTAGTTGGAGTATATATTTCTGTTGTGTAGATGGTGGTGTCACAGTAGTAGTGGGAGTATATATTTCTGTTGTTGTAGATGGTGGTGTCACAGTAGTAGTGGGAGTATATATTTTGTTGTTGTAGATGGTGGTGTCACAGTAGTAGTGGGAGTATATATTTCTGTTGTTGTAGATGGTGTGTAGTAGTGGGAGTATATATTTCTGTTGTTGTAGATGGTGGTCACAGTAGTAGTGGGAGTATATATTTCTGTTGTTGTAGATGGTGGTCACTAGTAGTGGGAGTATATTTCTGTTGTTGTAGATGGTGGTGTAGTAGTGGGAGTATATATTTCTGTTGTTGTAGATGGTGGTGTCACTGTAGTAGTGGAGTATATATTTCTGTTGTTGTAGATGGTGGTGTCACAGTAGTAGTGGGAGTATATATTTCTGTTGTTGTAGATGGTGGTGTCACAGTAGTAGTGGGAGTATATATTTCTGTTGTTGTAGATGGTGGTGTAGTAGTGGGGTATATATTTCTGTTGTTGTAGATGGTGGTGTCACTGTAGTAGTGGAGTATATATTTCTGTTGTTGTAGATGGTGGTGTCACAGTAGTAGTGGGAGTATATTTCTGTTGTTGTAGATGGTGGTGTCACAGTAGTAGTGGGAGTATATATTTCTGTTGTTGTAGATGGTGGTGTAGTAGTGGGAGTATATTTCTTTGTGTTGTAGATGGTGGTGTCACAGTAGTAGTGGGAGTATATATTTCTGTTGTTGTAGATGGTGGTGTCACAGTAGTAGTGGGAGTATATATTTCTGTTGTTGTAGATGGTGGTGTCACAGTAGTAGTGGGAGTATATATTTCTGTTGTTGTAGATGGTGGTGTCACAGTAGTAGTGGGAGTATATATTTCTGTTGTTGTAGATGGTGGTGTCACAGTAGTAGTGGGAGTATATATTTCTGTTGTTGTAGATGGTGGTGTCACAGTAGTAGTGGGAGTATATATTTCTGTTGTTGTAGATGGTGGTGTCACAGTAGTAGTTGGAGTATATATTTCTGTTGTTGTAGATGGTGGTGTCACTGTAGTAGTTGGAGTATATATTTCTGTTGTTGTAGATGGTGGTGTCACAGTAGTAGTGGGAGTATATATTTCTTTGTTGTAGATGGTGGTGTCACTGTAGTAGTTGGGATATATTTCTGTTGTTGTAGATGGTGGTGTCACTGTAGTAGTTGGAGTATATATTTCTGTTGTTGTAGATGGTGGTGTCACAGTAGTAGTGGGAGTATATATTTCTGTTGTTGTAGATGGTGGTGTCACAGTAGTAGTGGGAGTATATATTTCTGTTGTTGTAGATGGTGGTGTCACAGTAGTAGTGGAGTATATATTTCTGTTGTTGTAGATGGTGGTGTCACAGTAGTAGTGGGAGTATATATTTCTGTTGTTGTAGATGGTGTCACAGTAGTAGTGGGAGTATATATTTCTGTTGTTGTAGATGGTGGTGTCACAGTAGTAGTGGGAGTATATATTTCTGTTGTTGTAGATGGTGGTGTCACAGTAGTAGTTGGAGTATATATTTCTGTTGTTGTAGATGGTGGTGTCACTGTAGTAGTTGGAGTATATATTCTGTTGTTGTAGATGGTGGTGTCACGTAGTAGTGGGAGTATATATTTCTGTTGTTGTAGATGGTGGTGTAGTAGTGGGAGTATATATTTCTGTTGTTGTAGATGGTGGTGTCACTGTAGTAGTTGGAGTATATATTTCTGTTGTTGTAGATGGTGGTGTCACAGTAGTAGTGGGAGTATATATTTCTGTTGTTGTAGATGGTGGTGTCACAGTAGTAGTGGGAGTATATTTTCTGTTGTTGTAGATGGTGGTGTCACAGTAGTAGTGGGAGTATATATTTCTGTTGTTGTAGATGGTGGTGGTAGTGGGAGTATATATTTCTGTTGTTGTAGATGGTGGTGTCACTGTAGTAGTGGGAGTATATATTTCTGTTGTTGTAGATGGTGGTGTCACAGTAGTAGTTGGAGTATATATTTCTGTTGTTGTAGATGGTGGTGTCACTGTAGTAGTTGGAGTATATTTCTGTTGTTGTAGATGGTGGTGTCACAGTAGTAGTGGGAGTATATATTCTGTTGTTGTAGATGGTGGTGTCACAGTAGTGGGAGTATATATTTCTGTTGTTGTAGATGGTGGTGTCACAGTAGTAGTGGGAGTATATATTTCTGTTGTTGTAGATGGTGGTGTCACAGTAGTAGTGGGAGTATATTTCTGTTGTTGTAGATGGTGGTGTCACAGTAGTAGTGGGAGTATATATTTCTGTTGTTGTAGATGGTGGTGTCACAGTAGTAGTGGGAGTATATATTTCTGTTGTTGTAGATGGTGGTGTCACAGTAGTAGTGGGAGTATATTTCTGTTGTTGTAGATGGTGGTGTCACTGGTAGTTGGAGTATATATTTCTGTTGTTGTAGATGGTGGTGTCACAGTAGTAGTGGGAGTATATATTTCTGTTGTTGTAGATGGTGGTGTCACTGTAGTAGTTGGAGTATATATTTCTGTTGTTGTAGATGGTGGTGTCACTGTAGTAGTTGGAGTATATTTTCTGTTGTTGTAGATGGTGGTGTCACAGTAGTAGTGGGAGTATATATTTCTGTTGTTGTAGATGGTGGTGTCACAGTAGAGTAGGAGTATATTTTCTGTTGTTGTAGATGGTGGTGTCACAGTAGTAGTGGGAGTTATATTTCTGTAGTTGTAGATGGTGGTGTCACAGTAGTAGTGGGAGTATATATTTCTGTTGTTGTAGATGGTGGTGTCACAGTAGTAGTGGGAGTATATATTTCTGTTGTTGTAGATGGTGGTGTCACAGTAGTAGTGGGAGTATATATTTCTGTTGTTGTAGATGGTGGTGTCACAGTAGTAGTGGGAGTATATATTTCTGTTGTTGTAGATGGTGGTGTCACAGTAGTAGTGGGAGTATATATTTTTGTTGTTGTAGATGGTGGTGTCACTGTAGTAGTGGGAGTATATATTTCTGTTGTTGTAGATGGTGGTGTCACTGTAGTAGTGGGAGTATATATTTCTGTTGTTGTAGATGGTGGTGTCACAGTAGTAGTGGTACTAGATATTGTAGTAATTGTGGGTATTGTAGTTGTAGTACTTATACAATGAGGAATCAGTAAGCTCATTATTTGTCCATTTTCCTTACATTGATCTTTGGAACATGTACCATTACTGTGTGAGGTGTACACTGTTGATCCAGGAGGGATTTGCTTACTCCCATAGGTACAGTTACATTGTTTAACACAAGTCATGGTTTCATCCAATAAATATGGAGTATTTGGAGGGCAGTGAGGAAAACATCCTAGGCAAATAATTAAAATATAGGAAGCAACAAAAAAATGGTTATTATTAGCTTTGTCTGTGCATCACCCGTGCAAAACATAGGTAAGAAATTTCGGTAACGCTTTAGATTACAGCCTGCATAATTACAACAAATTTACAGTGTGACTTTCGATATTTATAGTGTACCTATAAAGTAAGTATGTGTAAGTATAGGGGTACAATATGTAAAGTCTTGGGAATAAAGGGGTAACAACCAGGAAAATAATACATGGGGAAATATGCTATTGTATCATGTAGTTACAGGGTAAGTATGACATTTTTGGGCCGTAAATTAAAGTGGTGCTTGTTACACTCTTGTTTCATGTAGTTACAGAGTAAGTAATTAAAAAAACAACAACATGCAAACAATCTGATATCACTGACTCCGAAAACCTTTATTTGAAAAATTACTTAATTAAAAACAGGTCTACAACACTTATTATTCATTTATTAATTTTTTTAAAAATCAACTTTTCATTTCAAATTCTAAAGTCCTTACAGAAAGTAACACATTTGGTTGTTGTTTTTGTTGTTTCTCTTGCATTGCTTCCTCCTCCTCTTGTTTCTCAACTGATGAATCTTAAGAAGGAATCCCATTGCTATTCTGTATTATAAGAAAATACAGTACACCCAGAAATGTTCTCATGGTTTAGGCTATTCATCTTTTCACTTCTGACCAACTGTCACCAGCACCAGTAGGGGGGTCGACTTTGCATTCGACAAAGCATATTGTGAGCAACGTGAAGCTTTCATGACGTTCTCGCAGGAGATTCATGTGAAACTCGTGCGAGAACTGCCATCTCTGTTATTCTGTCTTGTTTGTTTCTCATTATCATTATCTGTTATTCTGTGTATTTTTTTTGTGAGCATTAATAATAAAAAAAAACTGACGGCATCCGACATCCACGTGACATTCGCGTGAGTTTCTCGGCATGCTTATGTCATGCTTCAAGTTACGTCAAGCATGCATGCAAGCGCAGGTGACAGTTGGTCGAAAGTTTAAAATATTTTAAAATATTAGGTTTTTTTTCCTTACAAATGCATATCGTTTCACTTCAGAAGATATTGATTCATCCACTGGGGTTGTATGGATTACTGTAGTTATTGCTGTATGTGCTGTTTGATGCTTCGACTTTTAAGAACACACAAGCTTGCATTATAAAGCATTCCCAGATATTTTTTTTTTCTAAAAACCTTTGTTTGTGTTCATCTTAAGAAGGAAAGTCATTGTGGCAGGGGGGGCGTGGTTCAGCGGAGTCTGCAGCGGGAGAGAGAGGGAGGAGACGCGCGGTGTCTGAGTGGATTAGACGCAAATATTAAACACCTGTCTCTTGTTTCAGTAATTGGCGTGGAGAGAGTATTTAACACCAGGAGAAACAGGAGCCTGCGAGAGAGAGAAGGACTACTGGCTGTTTCCCCACTCCTGGATGTCTGTCTGCTGCTGGAGTGAAGTCTGACGATTAAGTTGATTGTTTTGTGCCTGTTTGCACACTGTTTTTGTGACTTTATTATTTTGGTGTCAATAAACAGCCAGTAGTCACCTGCTGACCCTGTCCTCTTCCCTCCTTACTTACGAACATTGTTACAGTCATATATATCTCAGATGGCATGAGGGTAAAAGATTCCGGGTGTACTGTATTTTCTTTTAATACAGAATATCAAGTGACATGGGATTCCTTCTTAAGATTCATCAGTGGAAAGAAAGAAAAAGAAGAATAGGAACAAGAGGAGGACTCTGGAGGAGGAAGCCAAGCAAGAGAAACGAATAAAAAGTGTTGTAACTTTAAATCTGTTTTGAAATAAGTTGTTTTTCAAATAAAGGTTTCCAAGTGATAACAGATTGTTTGCGTTTTTTTATTTTTTTTTTTATTACTTACCCCATAACTAAATGAAACAAGAGTGTAACAAGCACCACTTTAATTTAAGGCCTGCAATGTCATACTTACCCTGTAACTACATGAAACAAAAGTATATTTCCCCATGTATTAAAAAAATTGCAACAGTTCTTTCTACTTGCCTTGAAACAAATTAATCAGTGCACTTTCCCGCTAAAATTGCTCCCAAACGTAAGATTGTTGTCTATCATTATAGTATAAGTACCCCTTATTTCTACTTACAGTATAAATAATTTGTTATTTTCCTGGTTGTTACCCCTTTATTCCCAAGACTTTACATATAGTTCCCCTATACTTAAACGTAGCCTACTTACTTTATCCACCTGTTAATTTGTGACGTAAAGAACGCCGTTACTAGGTCAAAGCCTTGACTTGTTTCACTTGAGAATGCCATCTCCACAGAGAGTGCTATTTATTCATAATAAACATTTAACATTTTAAAGTTAAAAATGTAAAATACTTACAGTCTACAGAACCGACTCCGTGCTCACAGCGTCACAGACATTAATATTTTAACGATTTATAAATATGGATCACTGTCTGGCCATCTGGGATTTTGGTATGGAGACAAAGGTTATGATTATAATTTTTTGGAAGAATTACACCACATCGTTTGTGTATATTAGCACCGTTTGTTGTTTTCTTGTGGTATGAGATTGCGTTTGGACCCGGAAGCGCTGCCGCTTGACGTCAGACTTAACAACCGAATAGGTACACTTATCGAAAGTTACGCTGTAAATTCGTTACTGAAATTTCCTTTTGATTTAGTTTGTTTTGGTGTGTAAGGTACAAATTATGGAAATATGATTGGTGTTACTTTCTCATGACCACTGAATCTTGCAAATGGTAAATGTAAATAAAGATACAAATAGGGTCCTTAAAATACAATTTGATGTTAACAAGTTAAACATGAGCAAATTAAATTTTTTCAGCTGTCATGAAGTCTACAAGCCTTGGGAGAGTTTATAAAACATATCCAGAGTATTAAAAAAATTATGCCTAACCTTCTAGTAGAGGAATTTGATCAGAGCAATTTCCTGAGGGGTTTCTGCAGGTTTTCAGACAGGGTTGTCCACAGTGGTTATAGTGCCATTCACATGATTCCGGAGTTGGGTTGTAGTAGTCACAGAATAAAGCTGCATGAACAATCGCTTCGGTCAGTACAATGAAAACTTTTATAGTAGAAGAAAAATCATAGAAGTTTATTTAAATTTGTAGAACAGTAGAATAAACACTGTTTGTTTAAAGGCAAAATAAAATATTTGCTGACGTTTTAGAAATATCAGGACTCACGGCATATGCTTGGGCTCCGCCATTTCACACAAACACCTTTTTTACGGCATTCAGCAGCATAAGCTGCCACTGCAGTACAGAAACAATCACAGTCATCCCCAATGTCACATGTACAGGTGTCTGTTTTACAGTTTTCATAATATTGGTTAGCGTCCACCTAGGAACAGAGAGACAGAACATTTCACAGCTTCTATCATGTTCTCAAAGTTTTTTTCTTTATTTTCTTGCCCATGTTTACTGTTAGTTGATATATTAAGTTGAATTAACTTATAAATAATAAGTTCATATTATAATTAATCTAAAATATTAAAGGGATCATCCAAAAACACCCATTCTGTCATCATTTACTCAACCTCATGCCATTTCCAACCTGTATGGCTTTCTTAATTATGCAGAACACGATTTTTGAAAAAATAATTTTTGTACATAAGTTAGTGGGGTCCACAAACACATTGTACCCCACTTAATTACACTGTATAGACAAACACTAAATGTTTTAAGGTGACATTCGATAGACATAATGATAATGTCCCCACAAGGACATGGATTTCAGATATTGCTATCTTTGTGGGGACATTCTGCCCCTATAATAGGGTATACCTAAACCACACACACACACACACACACACACACACACAGAAACATTTTTTTTTTCTTTTGCGTTCTACAGAAGTAAGATTTGCAGATTTGGAATGAGGAAATGATGACAGAAGTTTTATTTAGGGTGAACTATCCCCACAGTTTGGCTTGCTTTTGTTCCAAACCAATGAAGGTGAATTATAATTTCTAATTTCTGTGCCACTAGTATTTCCAAGCAGTATTGTAAAAAAAAAAAAAAAAAAAAAAAAAAAAAAAAAAAAAATATATATATATATATATATATATATTGTTTTAAATTAGGTTCCCCAAAAACTTGCCCTGTCTGCCATTAGTCAGTTCAAAGTATGTGAACATCAAAAATAAATAAATAAATAAATAAAATACACATCACATGTAGATACTGTAAAAAAAAAAAAAAAAAAAGTTTATACTGTTACTTACAAGTGCATGGCATTCTTTAAAAACATCGCTTCTGATGATGTTACACCGTTTTTCAGCCCTGACTCTCCGATGTGAATACTCTTTACAACAGTCTATTGTGTTTGTCACATCTAGACATTCAGCTTTCACCTTCCAGCTATTCCCAAATTCCTCTGGATCCATCACCACTTCTCCATTGTGCTTCATGAAGTCATTGTCTGCATTACTATCAAAGTTTCCACACAGTCCACACACCTTGCCCTGTCATGTGGATGTTTAGGTGAGTAGGCACAAAGGGTACAAAGATCTTGTGTATAAGTGTACCCTTAAGGAATGCATACCTTTAATTTGGGATGAAGCTGGAGCATCAGACTTGTTTTATTGTCCCAGATTAAGTTCAAAAGACCTTTGACCTCTATGACAATATATATCCCCACAAAATGGATTTGATATTTGGAATCAATGTCATTGTTTTTAGTTATTTTTTTGACTCCATCCTCAGATAAACTTATCTCATATTCCTGCAGGATTTGAATAGTGATTATCACAACATTCTTCATAACTCTAATACATGAAATTGGATATTGACATTATTGCAAGATTTTGCATTTGAAATTTTTAAAAATGTCTATCCTCATTACATAAATGTATACATTAGTGATATTATTGCTGCATGCTGCACACATTTACATACTACATTAATGTTTTGTTTGAGCTATGAAATAACCTCACCCTAAAGATGAGACTGATTGACTTGCAGAAGGTGTTGGTGGTCTCACAGACTTTGTTCTCTGTGATAAGTTGGAAGGAGGGAGTCTGGTTCATATTGCAATAATCCTAAAGGGGTTACACACAGTAAAGTAGTTGACAGGCAGTAAGGAAGTTGACACAGAAGGATGACTAAACACTAAACAGTTGCAATACTTTTACAAGTTGAAATATATGTTCACTGCATTATTTGACTTTTTTAATTTATCTTTTTCAAAAAAAAAAAAAAAAGAAAAAGGAAAAAAAAGAAATAAAAAGAGAGAATTACTTTTTAATTTTTTTTCTTGTTTTCAAATAATAAAAAGAACAGCTGCATCAGTATGGTTTCATTAAATAACAGCATGGTTTAATTAAATGTAGTTTATTAAAAGTACAATATTATTCTTTAGAATATAATATTTGAATTATATTTAAATGAATATTTGAATAATATTTGAATAAGATTTAAAAATACAGATACTTGACAATTGTATATACTTAAGTGTAAAAATGTATATACTTAATGCATAAATACTTAAGTACAGTAGCAAAGAAAAAAAAACTTAGTTACTGTCCACCACTGAGCAACAGACAAACATACATGGGCTAAGGTGTGATTGCAGTCTCTGTGGAAGGAATAACTCTTGCCATCAAAAGTCTTGAAATGACCTTCACCATAGATGGTACAGGTGCCATAGCATGCCTTTTTTCTACAAATCCACATCCCGTTTGTGCATGTGCTGAAATATAGAACATATACAAATTATTACCAAACTTTTATCATTACTATTATCAGTTTCTAATTTTTGTAATGCATGAGACGCTGCAAAAAGACGCAAGTGCAATGGTAAAAAACATGTCTATCTAGCATGTGTTTATAGAAAAACAAGGGAAAAATAGCATAGTGAATTAGAAAAATGGGTTCTGTGTAAAATGCCAGCAGCATGATAAGGCACTGAGCATCTTTTTCACGCTGCACGCTGCCAGCTTGGCTTTGAGAATTTACAGCTTTGGATAAAATGCAGCAGTTGTCACTGTCACTTTTTATCAAGGCATCCAATCACAGTGGAGGAAGGGTGGGACAAATACCACACCAACAATCAGTCACATCCTACCTTGATGCATCTGCCACATTATAAATAGTTTATAAATGCTTCTTATTACAAGTTTAGGAAGATGTCTGGTGCATGCACCTCATAAGCAGATCAACAGTGCTTGTGAGAGATGGAGCAGCACTTGCTGCAAACTGATCAAGCCCCTCCGATCACAGTGCCGCACTCACAATGAAGCAAAATTTATTTAATTCAAAATCGCAGCCTTTGTGTTTTAATAGAATAGATATCAAGAAGCAGGGTTTCTCAAACTGGGGTTCGCGAACCGAATCAAGACCGAGACCAAAGAGGGTCATGTGCTACATGAGGGGGTTCGTGAGTTGATGACAAGCAACTAATTAAATTATAATTAAATCATTAAAAATCAAATAAATGTGCTAAATAATATTCAAAAAAAAAAAATCTAAAAAAAATGCTAACTAAAAATTTAATTTGATTTCTTTAATCTGCATGTCATGTGACCATTCAGTTACAGAACTGAACGTGTTTGCTAAATTCAGCGTGGGCTGAACGAGAGTCGCAGTACAGATCAGCTTCAGGAGTCAGATTTCACCTCACTTCGCCCATTTCGCCTCACCTTTGACTGATAAGATGATGGAAGAGTATTTAAGAAAATAAATTTTCTTGACGATGATGATCACATCCACTTGTCAAGAAAATGTTAACAGCAGTATGGACCTTTAAGGGAATCAAGGTAAGGTAAGCGATGCAACCTGTTTTACAGAATACGGAAGTTTATTGTGCATAACCCGCATTTTGAAGGGCAATTCGAGACCTCAAATCACCCCCCTCTACACGTGCCTATAGTGTCTGATACTCTACAAGAAGTGAACTGTCTGTCACTTATTTCACTCCTCCCCTAATTGCAGACATCTACTCTCAACTACTTTTAAGGCAAGGTGCATCTCAAACGATTTTAAAGTGGGAAGACAAAAATGGATGCAAAAAAAATTAAATTAAAAAAATTAATCCTTTTATACTAAAATTATTCATTATTTTTTATGATATTCAACATAAACATCTCTGTTAACATCTTACAAAATGCAGTTCAGTGTTCAGTTCCCTTTAATAAAAATAAAATAATAATTTAATAAAATGACCCTTTAATAATACTGTAAAAAATGGGTTATCTATATGATGATTGGGTGTCTGTCTCACCAGTTGTTACAGTCATCTAGAGCCGACTCCCCAGGTAAATAGGTGTATCCATTATGGACACAGGAGCAGTTTTCCCTCTCCACACACCCACCTTTCCCATCAGCCAGAAGGTCATCTGGACACACACAGCCTGATTCACACCCAGTGCTCACCTACAGCCAAAACAAATCAAGAAGGACCAGCATCAGTACAATATCATGTTCCCTGCAAGATTTGCTGTTTTGTGTTATCAATGCATTATAAATAAATATATATACAGCTCTGGAAAAAATTAAGAGACCACTTAACATTGATTTCTGAACTCGGAGTGGTCTCTTAATTTTTTTTATATATACATATATATACACACTACCGTTCGGTAAGATTTTTAATGTTTTTAAAATAAATTTTGTCTGCTCACCAAGGCTGCATTAATTTAATTAAAAATACAGTAAAAACAGTAATATTGTGAAACATTATTACAATTTAAAATAACTGTTTTCTATTTGAAAATATTTTAAAATTTATTCCTGTGATGGCAAAGCTGAATTTTCAACACCATGACTCTTACTCAGTCTTCAGTGTCACATGATCCTTCAGAAATCATTCTGTGTACAATTGTACAAAATATATGTGTACAATATTTTTTTTCAGGATTCTTTGATGAATAGAAAGTTCAAAAGAATGTTTATTTGAAATCTAATCTTTTGTAACATTATAAATGTCTTTACTGTCACTTTTGATTGATTTAATGCATCCTTGCTGAATAAAAGTATTAATGTGTTTAATTTCTTTTCAAAAAATACAAATTCTTACTGACCCCGAACTTTTGAACAGTAGTGATAATGTTACAAAATCTTTGTATTTCAGATAAATTCTTTTGAACTTTCTATTCATCAAGGAATCCTGAAAAAAAAAAAAAACAGTTTTCATCATTGATAATAATCAGAATTGTTTCTTGGGCAGCAAATCAGCATATTAGAATGATTTCTGAAGGATCATGTGACACTGAAGACTGGAGTAATGATGCTGAAAATTCAGATTTGATCACATGAATAAATTAATATATTCAAATAGAAAACAGTTATTTTAAATTGTAATCATTTTTCACAATATTACAGTTTTTTTACTGTATTTTTAATTAAATAAATGCAGTCTTGGTGAGCAGAAGAGACTTCTTTAAAAACATTAAAAATCTTACCGATCCCAAACTTTTGAACAGTAGTGTATATATATATATATATATATAAAATTCTTTTCATCCTGTTATTCTCATCCAATCATCCATCCTAACTCACACAATTGTTGGGGTCTTGTTTCTCACATGTCCTCTGACACTCCGCCCCTTTGTGCCCTTGTTCATAATTTGAGCAGTTGAATAAGACCATTGGAGCTTTGCAGTCTAAAACTGAAAAGCACATGAATGAGGAGCACAAAACTTGCACATCATACCACTGTTTCTGTATCTCAGTGACATCTCAGATTTTTATTTGAGCTGTTTGTGGCTCACCTGTACTTGGGCACTCTAATTTTCCAAGTGTACAAGTGCTGTAATATGACAAAACCATCAAGAGTTACAATAGCGCTTTTATCAATAATAAATTATGTGTCAATAATAATTTATGTTGAACTACTATTTTTACCATTTAACACCATTATTGTCGATTAATTCTGATGGGTTTATGACCTGGTTCCCATAGTAACAAGGACACTGTTGAGCAGGTACACAGCTGCCTTCTTCATTAAGATATGTTCCCTCAGAACACACACAGCCGTCTACAGGTGTGAAGGACCCTTGACAGGTGTTATCTTGTCCACTGAGAGAGCGGCAGGTGTCACAGCTGGTCACGTTGTAGGAGTACTTCATGTTCTCTCGACACTTAGTTACTGTGCAGACAGACAAACACACTTTTGACGTTTCTTTTGAGAAGGTGATTCAAACACATGTTATTATAGATAATAAAAATATAGTTTTCAAGCTGTACATTACATTTCATGCCATACATATAAACAAATAAATACGTATGAAGTTCTCACCACAGGGGTCTGAATCCATCCAGCCCTGGAGAATGACTCCTTTGGCAGCACATGCGTGGGCATAGGTGGACATGGCCGCACACATACACTTCCTAACATCTGCACACTTGCATGTGTCATAGACGCACCGCTGCAAAGGTTGAAACCCAAATTAACAAAGAGGGCTCTTTAAATTTGTATATTATATTTCACGTACCGTATCATTTTGTGCAAAAACACTCACTGTGTAGAAAATCTCAGGACATATTTCTGAATGACATGGTGAAAAGACTCCGCTCTGGTTTTTAAGACGGGAACACCAGTCTTCAGCAAGTTTCTCTGAATGGAAAGAATAAAAACACTCTAGATTTTAACTCTGACAACAATGAATATGTCCTGTAGTATCTCAACTAAAACAAATACAAAATATCAGGCTGGAATTTTTTTTGCATACTACAACTACAACCTTTATTTATCCTATGATTATTCTTATATTCTCTTAAATTCCTGTTATCAGTGCATGTTGTATTAAAGGGACAGTTCACCCAAAAATGAAAATTTGATGTTTATCTGCTTACCCCCAGCACATCCAAGATGTAGGTGACTTTGTTTCTTCAGTAGAACACGAATGATGATTTTTAACTCCAACCGTTGGGGTCTGTCAGTTGTATAATGCATGGCAATGGTAACACAATAAACATACACAGACAAATCCAAATTAAACCCTGTGGCTCGTGACGACACATTGATGTCCTAAGACACAAAACGATCGGTTTGTGCGAGAAACCGAACAGTATTTATATATTTTTTTACCTCTAATACACCACTATGTCCAACTGCGTTCAGCACTCGGTTAGTGAGGTCTGATCGCGCTCTGACAACGGCAGTGATGTCAAAGACTATAGAATAACACAAGACGCGTCACTCGTATTGAATGGGAGAAAGTGCAACGCGCAATATGGCGGAATAAGTCCCGCCTTCTAAATAAGAGCCAATCACTGACTGGTAAAGTCATCGCGTCACTGCAGCGGCCGTTAGAAGCTCTGGTTCCTATAGAAACAGTCAGATGCGTGCCTCCGAAGAGACGCGCATTTAGGTCTGCGTATGCGCATTAGCTTGATCCAGCCTGAAAAATACGTTTTTTTTTGTCATGATTCGAGCGTTTGGGAAAAAAATTATGAGACAGTTGTTGTCAGATTTCATTGGTGATTACAAATATGAAATTTAATCAAAAGCTTGGCAAACAGCTTTGGAGAATTTGATGTTTCCTCATTCAAAGAGATAGGAGCTGCACTTGAATGCCCGAGAGGCGTTTCAAAGATGGCCGCCGAGTGAAATGACTTGTCTTAAAGGGACTTTGGTGATGTCTAGCACTCACTGAAGTATAAGCGCGAGACATCACTGCCGTTGTCAGAGCGCGATCAGACCTCACTAACCGAGTGCTGAACGCAGTTGGACATAGTGGTGTATTAGAGGTAAAAAATGATATAAATACTGTTCAGTTTCTCACATAAACCGATCGTTTTGTGTCTTAGGACATCAATGTGTCGTCACGAGCCGCAGGGTTTAATTTGGATTTGTCTATGCAAGTTATTTCGACTCTTATTGATTGTGTTCCCATTCACTCCCATTATTTGACTGACAGACGGCAATGGTTGGAGTTAAAAATCATCATTTGTGTTCTACTGAAGAAACAAAGTCACCTACATCTTGGATGCCCTGGGGGTAAGCAGATAAACATCAAATTTTCATTTTTGGGTGAACTATCCCTTTAACGTTTTTAAAACTGAGTACCTGTCTCCAAACGCAGGCTGCAGGGGTTGTCAAATGTGTTTTCAAGATCTGGACAGCTGTATGGGTTTTTCTTCCAAAAGTTGACAAAGGTTGTTGATGTGCCCTCTGTAATGCCTGATTCTGTTTTAAAGTCGTCTTTTTGGACATCATTAAAGTTTCCACACAGACCTGAAAAAAGGAAGGTGTAGAATCAAAGGAAGTTAGACAGACAAATACACTTATTACTTTTGTCTATATCAGCGTTTCTCAAAGTGTGGGGCGTGCCCCACTGGTGGGGAATAGAGGCATGACAGGTGGGGTGCGACAAACGAGAGGAAATTTGGACATTTTTGTGCCCATCTCTTTTAACCTTTTGAGTCCTGTCTCACATATGGGATTTTTATTACTGTGCCCCTGAGAGTACGGTCCCACATATGGGATTTATAACGTTCAGTAACGTCACTTATCTGCAAGATTCAAACTGTGTTTTCGCGCTTTGGCTGGCGCTGAGCCAGAGACGGACGCATTCAGCAGCGCTTGTCATTTATCACACTATGCAGAGGTGGGAAGTCCAGGGGTCAAAGAGTAAAAGTCCTGCCATATTTTTATTCCACCCACTGAAGCATTAATGAGATAAATAAGTGATTAATTGAGTGATGATTGAGCATTATTGAAGACACCTGATGATAAGCAAAATCACCAAAGGAGAAAATCACTATTTTTAAGTTACCATCATCGAGGTCAGGGTTTGATTTAGTTGAGCTCTTGACCCTTGACTTTTAATTTTTAGATTTTCTTTGGGCAGTTTTAACTGCATTAAAACCAACCAGACAAGCAAAGTTAAAAGATGATCAGGTGGTGTTGGTTATGTTTTTACATAATCATTATTTGATCTGAATCACTGAACTCATTTAGAGCTCAATCTCTGAGTTATGTTTATGTTACTGATTACAGCAGGACTGTGATTCTACAGCAGATCATCAACTTTTACAGTACAAAAATATATTTTTGAAGTTCTGATTTAAAAAAAAAAAAAAAAAGTTTTATTTAAACACACAGACATCAAGAATCAGTCTGTGAATCTCAACAGTGGTGAGAGTAATAAAGCATGTTGCAATGCATTCTGGGTGCCACCAATCAAAATTCATCCATGCCTCCCATCATGCATTGCTGCATGAATAAATTATGAGCTGAATTGTTTTAGTAATTTTCTTTATTCTCACTATTTAAATTTTGCTGTTTTTCTGTGACTTTTTAATAGCTTGTTTTCTAATGTTCAGAGTTGATCTGTTTATCAGAATATGTTGCTTGTCAAGATTGTTGAGAGTCATACGCTGATGCTTGATGTCTGTGTGTGCCTAAAATAATTTTTTTTTTATGATAAGGATAACTTTCAAAAAAAAAAAATGGTATGGATATAGTTGATCTTCTGCTGTAGAATCACAGTGCTGCTGTAATTATGCAATTATGTGAAAACATAACCAACACCACCTGATCATCTTTTTTCTTTGCTTGTCTGGCTGGCTTTAATACAGTTAAAACTGCCCAAACAAAATCTAATATTTAAAAATCAAGGGTCAAGAGCTCAACTAAATCAAACCCTGACCTCGATGATGGTAACTTAAAAATAGTGATTTTCTCCTTTGGTGATTCTGCTTGTTATCATCAGGTGTCTTCAATAATGGTCAATCATCACTCAATTAATCACTTATTTATCTCATTAATGCTTCAGTGGGTGGAATAAAAATATGGCAGGACTTTTACTCTCTGACCCCTGGACTTCCCACCTCTGCAACTATGCAGTGTTTTTAACAACATAATGTTTATTTTAGGTGTCAGACATTTAAATATACATAAGTACTAGTAAAACCATACATTTAGAGTTTGTAAAGTACATACTGATGTCTATGGAAGCAGCAGTAACAATCAATTCAAATATAATTTGCCGACGTGTTTTATTCATATCAGACACACATAGTATAAGTAATTATAAAGTTTACTCTATTTTTCTCCCAGATCACCAGACACTTACCTACATGGATTTCGGGAGAAATTGATGAATTCACGTGCTATAAATCCGACTGACAGGACTCGCTGAACAGTTGCGCAAACAAAGATGGCGGCGCCCATCTCGCCTTATAGATCAAGATCATTAATTAACGTTTTTAAAACAACAAAACACACTCACTTATACATATTTGAGAATCGGAATATCAGATAGTTGATGACATGGTAAGCAAGTTTGTGAATATTTTGGGGGGGGAAAGGAGAAACGAAATAAAAGCGTTGCATCTGTCATACAGTGTTTATTGTGGCTGCGGTGTGTGACGTCACAAGCCTGACGCGTTGCCATGGAAACAATAAAACCCTCAAATAATATTTAATTTATAATTTATCATAGACTGTAAAAAAAATAATAAATAAAGTTTTTAATGCTGTTATTTGATGTAATGTTTTAAAATGTAATGTTAATAAAATAAATTAATACATTTTAAATGTATTAAACTTAAAGCCTAGTTTATTAACATTTTGTTGGGGCGATTGGGGACAGGTGGGACTCGGAACCCTTCCCTACCTCCAAAGTGGGGAATGGCAGAAAAAGTTTGAGAAACACTGGTCTATATGATACATGTTGTTTACAAGTTATTTCTTAAAATATGGGTGCTGTGGGTGGGGTTGGGGTCATTACAAGCAAAATGACAAATCTGCTTTACTAACCACTCATTTTCCCTTTCTCTTCAGTGCTGGCTACAATATACAACTGCATTACTGGAGCCAATTGGATGTCTAGACGAAGACTCTTCATATCAGCAATAATGAAGGAGGAAGAGGGCTGGAAGATGCTCACAGGACCTGGGACAATGAAATGTGTGGTTAAGATACAAAACACAACATCTAGGCAACAGTGCCCTTTGTTAATGCCAACCAACAGGATATCTACATTTGTAAAAGAAAGGAAAAGTGTAGCATTTTCTGAACTTAAAGATGCTCTATGTAAGAAGGACAGCTAGTGGTTGAAATGGGTACTGCATTTGCGTATCTGGCAACCCCCTCGACGCTCTCGTGGGTTGCCAGATACGCAACAGGAGCGAGCTCAACTGACATTGGAAGGCGAGGAGACTTACACACTGTAAAGGTGATGATACACGGGGTAACTTTTTGAGCAATGTTGCCGAGCAACGTTGCTTGGGCACTTTCCCACTGAGAATGAGCAACATATTTATATCTGGATAAGAAATGCTGCGTTCACACCACCTCGTATTTACAGCAATCCTGAAATGACAACACGTGACGTTATATTCGGAGCTGTTCATGTCCTTTTGGTCCTTGGACTGGGAATTATGCGTTTCCATGGCACCACCATCAACTCCTAAATGAATCTACAGTGGTCAGGTGGTACAGCGGCCACATGGTACATCTGCCCAGCTAGCACAGCATGGTGGGGCCCAGATGGGTTTCACCTGGGCTGCCTAACTGGGGCCCAGACATTTTTGTCCACGGTTTCCATGGAGGCCCCACATGGGTTAGCCCAGATGAAATGAACACTGATCAGTGTGCACACTACAGGCTGTTAAATGTAACACAGAAACATGCTGGAGTTAATGAGATAATAAGGTGATAATGAGCAGAATCACCGAAGGACAGAGGAACAACAAGAACTACAACTTCAGCCACAGCCTTCGATGAAATAAACTGAAGATAAAAGACATTAAATCTCTCAAGATCTGATTAAACATCTCCACAAACAGCATTACCAGCTTCACTTATTACTAACCAGATTGACTTTATTTCTGACATTCATCTACAAAAGTTGTTATTGAGAATCACCAGAGGTTTAGATGTTGATGATTTGTTGAAAATAAGTTTGTTTTGATGTCACCGTGATCGAGGTCAGTGCCTACTTCAGTTAGGCAGTTTGACTCTTGACTGTTTTAGTGATAGTGTTTCTCTGGTTGCTCTTGCTGTTTGCTATGGCAAGAAAGGCAAGAGAAAAGGTGTTTAGCTGTTGTCAGCTGTTTGATGATAAGAATATAATTGTCATCATGTTGTGGCTTTATTCACTGATCTAATGATTGAGCTTTAAAAAAAATTATTAATTGTGTGCTGGATCTTTTCCAGAACAACAAGTTACAATCAAAATAATGAAGCTATAAAATACAATGTACATTAAATGCTTTAAAACACCTGCAAGATTTCTTCACACACAGACATCAATAATCAGCGTATGAATCTCAACAATGGTGACATGCTTCATGCCGCAATGCATTCTGGGTGCCTCATACAAAATTCATCCATGGCTCCCAGAATGCATTGCGGCATGAAGCATGTCACCATTGTTGAGATTCATACGCTGATTCTTGACGTCTGTTTGTAACTAAATCTTGCAGGAGGTTTGAAGTGTTTAGTGAACAATGTGTTTTTCAAATTTTCTGATTAAAACATTTTTATTGTTGTAATTCTAGAAGAGATCCAGCACAAAGTGAATCATACTTTGCTTATAAAAATCTCAGTCATTAGATCAGTGAATTAAGCCACTAAATGATGATGACATTCTTATCATCTAGCAGCTGATCACATCGTTTCTTGTTTTGCTTGCCATAACAAATATCAAGAGCAGCCAGAGAAACACTAAAACAGTCAAGACTGCCTAACTGAAGTAAGCACTGACCTTGATCACGGTGACATCAAAACAAACTTATTTTCAACAAATCATCAACATCTAAACCTCTGGTAATTCTCAATAACAACTTTTGTAGATGTATGTCAGAAATAAAGTCAATCTGGTTAGTAATAAGTGAAGCTGGTAATGCTGTTTGTGGAGATGTGTAATCAGATCTTGAATGATTTAATGTCTTTTATCTTCAGTTGATTTCATCGAAGGCTGTGGCTGAAGTTGTAGTTCTTGTTGTTTCTCTGTCCTTCTGTGATTCTGCTCGTTATCACCTAATTATCTCATTAACTCCAGCATGTTTCTGTGTTACATTTAACAGCCTGTAGTGTGCACACTGAGCAGTGTTCATTTCATCTGGGCTAACCCATGTGGGGCCTCCATGGAAACCGTGGACAAAAATGTCTGGGCCCCAGTTAGGCAGCCCAGGTGACACCCATCTGGGCCCCACCATGCTGTGCTGGCTGGGTGGGAGCTTTCAGAAAACTCCCAGCTTACAAGCTGTAATTACAAGCTCTATGAGGACGTGAACGCTTTTTACAAGCTAGAATCTCGTAACAACAGAAATTATGAGGCCACGTGAACGCAACTTTAGATATGTTAATTAGCAGCCGATCATGTGACTGGTTCGGAGATTTCAGAAAAAATTCAAACAAGATGGCGGCCTCTCAGCGGCAGTGGAGCGGAGAAAAGGAGTGTGAACTTATATCTTTTTACGCTAGTTGTCATGTGTCAACCCAAAACAGGGAATTTACCTCATATATTGCTTAAAATACCAACAACTGTCCGAAGTAATGTGTGTAAGCTGTAATGAAGCCATTGAATGATTTCAGTTAAATACTAAAAAGATGTTTTGTTTTTTTTTTTACTTCTGTAGTAGCGTAGGCTGTATGGCGTATGACACATGAATGTAGCTTTTGATGCGATCGACGCATGTTCGAATTCACCTTTTGCTGAACTCGCTCTTCTCCCTTTTCCTATCACAAATCAGATCGGAAAGACATTTATTTTTAATAAAAATGAAGAAAATATTTGAAAAGTTGAAATAAAGTGCCTAACAAGTGTTTATAATAAAGTATTTATTGAGTTGGCAATAGATTTGCTCCTCTCTGATTTGTTGCTGCTAACTGTCTGTTGCCCTAATTAGTTGCCGTGCCGTTGACGGCAACATTGCCCAGCAACATTGCTCAAAAAGTGGCCACGTGTACCTTAAGATAATTAGTTGATTTATTGATTTATGATAAATTGATATTGCGTTTTTCATTATGTTTAATTTTTTGTTTACCATGCTTATAGTATAACTTCCCAATTTTGGACAACCTACCTATGGTAGCAGGAAGCTTAAATGGGCTGTTTCCATTTTGTGTCACAACTCCATTGGAGGAAAAACTAATCTGTTTTATTTGTAAAACAATAAAAAGAAAAGAAAATAGGTTTTGTATCTGCATCTTTGAAGGATTATGCAATTTTTAAAGTATAAAAGTAAAATGTTAGTGAAGTATGCTGTATATATGCACTTTGCTGAAAGCAAGTCTGTCAACTTGCTCTGAACAAGTCTGTATTCTGAACAATATTCATTGGATCTCATAGAAAAACTATATTGGTTATTTGAAGTTTGAATAAAGAAAAAACACGCATCAGTCATTAAAAATTAAGAAAATTAAACCCAGTACTTACAGTGGCATTTGGGATGACAAGGATAACTGAATTTAGACATGTGTCTGTTTGGGCTGGATCACACTTTGCCAGATTTCCCACGACAGCAATATCACTGTCATTAGAGTGCTGGAATTAAAAAAACAAAACAAACTGTAAGTACCTCTAAATTATATAGTGTGTATTGTATTCAGGGGCTTGGCAACCTTTGAATTGTCCCCACTTTCCTGATTGTTATACAAACCATGTGAATAAAAATGTAATTGACTCTCATTTATCTGGTGCTGACAGAAAATATCTGTGGATCATCTGCTATCCAGACAGACCTTAGTGAGGATGTAGTCACAGTTGCTGCTGAAGGTGAAGCTCTTTCCATCGTAAGTGGTGACATGAGACCCTCCCACAACAGAGCAGATTCCGGGACATTCCAGGTTTGTACAGTTCCAGTGTCCCGCGACACACACACTGACACAATATGGCAGCAGTATTAGTAAATTCTGTCAAATAGCTGATGCATGATTGTGTGTTCTGTTATAACTCACCATGTTTTACAAGCTTGTTCGTATGACTCTCCTGGTGAGTATGTTTCACCATTGTGCTCACACGGGCACTTGTTCACAGGAACACAACCACTGTGACCAATATCATCCTCAACAGTACCTTTACAAAAAGTAGATGTGCCATTTTTATTAAGAACATAATAAAAAAAAAATCTAATTTTAAAGAGATAGTTCACCCCCAAAAATTCTGACATCTTTTACTAACCCTCAAGTTGTTCCAAACGTGTTTGTGTTTCCTTCTTTTACTAAACACATGAGAAGATATTTTTAAGTCTGGTCCCCATTGAATTCAATAGGTTTTTTTTTCTTTTCATTTTTATACTATGGAATTCAATGAGGACCAGCAACCCACATTCTTCAAAATATTGTCTGTTGTGTTTAGCAGAAGAAACTCATCTTTGAAACAACTTGAGTGTGAGATGAAGCAGTTCCCACTTTAAAAGCAGAAGCTGCTGTTTATGGGCCCCAAACTATATGGTTTATTATTTGTACATGTCTTTTAAACGTATAGTTCTGTTGCTTTTTTTTGGTTGCATCAAGGACATAAACAAAGACCAGTGCAGTTTGGCTTCTCTAGCCAGTTAGCTAAATTCTATTGCATACTTCTCCAACAAACGCTAACAAACACCAACAACTTCTATGTTCATAGACAAACAGTTGCTCATGCTATAAATTAAACAATACCTTTACAAAAATGCTACTACTCAGTCATGTATTTGGCTACAGTAAAGCTTTAATCAGGATAAAACCGTATATTGAAATCTAACATAAACAGCAGTAACATGTACAAGTGACAGCATCTAAACACTTCGACACAAATACAAACGGAAATACTTACCATTCATAAACATCCTTTAAAAACCGTGCTTGCAGAGGTTCTGCTTGACCCTCTTCATCATTACTGCTATCTATTATTGATACGGCAATATTGACGCCATTATAAAGTACTTAAGGGATGACATGTTTTTGTAGGCCAACCCGGAAGTTAGCGGCGCACGGGTTCCCTCGATCGAAAGCCTATGCATTTTTCCCATAGACTTTTGGAAAATCGCAAAAAATAAGCTCTGTGTTTAACAAAGGGTTATGACACTTACACGTTTTGTCTATGAAGATAATCTTTACAAGTTAACACAACATTTATACATTTTGAAGCCTAAATAAAGTGGTCAGATATAAAAAGCTAACAGTAGGCTATAAACGGACCACAGCACACCATGATCATCACCACCGCCAAGCTTCCTCAAACTTTATTTAAAAAACAACTTTATTTAAAAACAGATTATGATTATGATCTGCGCTGTGTATGAATACTTATCCACTTTTTCATGAGAAATGCTGTCCGAATGTTTGTCATGTAAGTAGTCCCTTTTAGCAACTTGTTATCAACCGCTGTTTTTAAGACACAATAAAGGTTTAAAAAAAAAATCACAAGCGGGTTATAACTGGTGTGTTTAATGTCATAGATCAAAACTAGAAAATATTTAGAGGCTTTGTTAACCACAGACCTTATTTCAGGTGATTGAACAAAAACCCATTTAAAAAATGCATTGACTTTACGGCGATGGAACCGGAAGTCCTAAAATGCTAACTCACTTCCGGGTTTTGCATACAAAAACACTCATCCCTGAGGTACTCTATTTACATTTCCACTGAAGCAAATGTAACAACTAATAGTAAGGGGCAAGGCTTTTTTCCGGACACTTCAGCGAATCACAATACACTGGGCCAGCTAACCAATCTGAGCCCATTGCGTATTTCGGAGGGAGTGTTATCATAGAACCAGGAAGTCAAATCGGCCATTCAAATGACAATGGAAACAGCGGTGTAGAATAAAGGTAAAATATATGAAAAATACACCTTTTTTTTTTTTAAACAAAGCATTAAGACATGTTAAACTGGGCCCCATAAACACAATCAAGCCTAGAAAAAAACTAATGAACCACCCCTTTAAACAGCTGATGTAATACTTGACGCATGATAAGCATATTCTTGCAAGGAGAAGCTTCATGTGAAAATAGACCCATCTAGTGGAAATGCTTAATCTAGGTGCAGAAAACCTCCCCCATCATTTCTCACCTTCAGGGCAGAAACAGCCGTCCACACAGTGTTCTTTACACATTAGATTTGCGTCTGGATCTGAGCAGGTGTTCTTGCACGGACCACCACACTCCAGGTATTGCATGTTTAGAGGACATGACTTTGCTGCTCCACAGAACAAAAGAAATAGTATTTCACAAAATATATCTATCTATCTATCATTTGTATTTGTTTAGAGCCTAGTCTATCATACTCACGACAGAGCTGGTCTGTCCTCCATGTTCTTGGTTTTCCTCCAGCATGTGTGCACTGTCGTGAAATCTCTGTGAGCGTGTTGCAGAGACAGTCGTGATTGCCGTAACATTGACACAAATCGTCTACACAGGCTTTTTCATATGAATCCATGTCCATCACATTAAAACAGTCACTAAACCCTGGACTGCTGAGATGCTGCTGGCAAATGCTTGTCTATAATATATATATATATATATATAAAAAAAAAAAAAACAGAAAAACCTCTGGTTATTTCGAATAACATCTCTTTTTCATCTTTACATTGAATATATCAGATACATTGAATATATCAAAAAATATCAATACCAATGTTCCAAATATAAAACAATGAAAAACTTTAGTTTTGTATCATAATACCTGGTTTGCGCACTGATCATTAGGATGAATACTAATGTCCTCACATAATTCAGTTGGAAACACTTTCCATTTGTCCACATTAAAACCTATACAAATTAAATGTTTTGATAACATATATTAAATTATGATTGGATAAATTACTTTTGATTTTATCAAAATGAGATTTACCTTTGTCAAATGAATCATCAGTCTTGTTGCCGTTGAAGTTTCCACAAAGTCCACAGGTCTTGCCTTGGTACTTTTCTGACAGTTCAATCTGGTGAACATCATATTGTAAAATACACAATTATTAGATGACTGAGGTCAGGCCTTATTGTGTCACAAATATAAGTAACACTTTATTTCACTTATGTCCACTTTAGACATTCTGCTTACTATAAATAACTTTGCAACTACATGTCTGGTCAACTACTAGTCATTAAAATATTAGTAGACTGTTTGCTTAATATCTGCTAACACTATTTTTTAATGCTTTTTATGCAGACATTCTACTGACTATAAGTAACTTTTCAGTCTACTAATAACACTTTACAATAAGGTTCATTAGTTAAACATTAATGTATTAACAAACATGAACTAACCATGAGCAATACATTTGTTACTGTCAAGTATGGTGGTGGAGGAATGATGAGGACTCAATTGCAGTGAGGATGGGTTTTTATTAAATTAATAAAAATAAAACAAAACACAACAAAAACTACCCCCTGGGGGAAAACTGACTTGACAAAAACTTAACTACAAGAGGGAAACATACGTTGACAAACAGCACATGACTGCAAACACAAGGAGAAATATAGCTGCAAGCAGCAATTACAGGGCCAAGCAAAAAGTGGCACAACAAGCCAGCCAACATGGCTGGGAGCATTAGACCAGCTGCAACAGTGAGCAATTAAAGACCTATTAAGATCATTTTAGGCAAAAGAGCTGAAAAATGATACATGCAGTCAATTATAAAGATACACTGGTTTATCACTTTTGACCAATAGGTGGTGCTGTGACCAAATTAATGTGGTATGGTCAGAGTGAGGTAACAATTGTACTCGCTAAGTATATGACTCCTGTGGAAATAAGTCAACTAGATCAAAATTTATAAGCATATGAAAAAAAAAACACTAGGTGGCGCTGGTTCGAAACTTCTCAGGTTCCTTCAGGGCAATGTGCTGATGACCCATACCAAGTTTCGTAATGATACGCTAATGCGTTCGTAAAATACAGCATTTTTGCACAAAATTCAAAATGGTCGACTGCCACAATGGCTGATATGGGAAAACTGGATATCATTCGACTTGGCATGATGCCCCGAATCTAACAAGACCAAAGTTATGATTTTTGGACAAACCTATCCGAAGCTACAAGCAAAAATAGCCATTTTTTGTATAATCAAACCAGTAGGTGGCGCTGCGCTGAAACTCAGCATGTAGGCTCTGGTCTTGCTTGGGATGATACGTATGAAGTTTGGTCTGAATATGATAAAGCATTGCAGAGATACAGCCATGAGTCCAAATTGGGTGCTCTACGTTAAATTAATTTGCATGTTATTTGAGAATGGTTGAGTTTATCAGAAAGCTTTTGATAACTTTTTGTCAGCATGGACTCAAGATGATCTGATTTGATTTTCATGAAAATCAAATGAAGCGTCTAGGACGAGTTTGAAAAAGCAGGTTTTTCACAAAATTCAACATGACGGACAAACCATAATTCGAAACCTAGCATGTTTGGTATCGTTGGACTCAGCAGGGATTCAGGAGTCTAAGGATATGACTCTTTTGAAAATAAGTCGACCACAGTCAAAGTGATAAGCATTTGAATATTTGATTTTACCACTAGGTGGCGCTGGTCCGAAACTTCTCAGGCACCTTCAGGGCATTGTGCTGATGACCCATACCAAGTTTTGTGACGATGCGCTAATGCATTAATAAAATACAGCATTTTAGCACAAAATTCAAAATGGCCGACGACCAAAATGGCTGATATGGTAATAATGGTTATCAATCGACTCGGCATGATACCCCGAATCTGACGTGACCACATTTATGATTTCTGGACAAACCATTCAGAAGTTATTAGCAAAAATAGCCATTTTGCATATCTCTGGACCAGTAGGTGGCACTGCGCCTAAACACAGCAAGTTGCTTCAGGTCATGTTTGTGATGACATGTACAAAGTTTGGTCAGAATACGATAAATCGTTTTGGAGATATAGCATGAAGTCTGATTTCGCGAGCTTTTCGTCTAATTCATTTGTGCCCTATTCGAGAAGCTTTTGATACGTTTTTGCAGTCATGGCCTGAAGATTATCTGGTTCAATTTTCATGATAATCAGAGCAACGGCCTAGGAGGAGTTCGAAAAAGTAGGTTTTTCGGAAAAATAAAAATGGCGGGAAAATTTTCATGACGGAAAATGACGTCATAGGACAAAAGAATTTTGTTTCTAGCCCTTATGGTTCAAAAGTTATTAGCATAAACAGAAGTGCAAATTCGGACAGCTGGTGGCGCTACAGGGATTGAGTTAGAGACTCCAAATTGGCTGTGGACACAGTTCAGACTGTCCTCTATCAGGGTGCCAAATTTCACAACTTTTTACCATACGGTTCTATGGGCTGCCATGGACTCAAGAGCGGAAGAATAATAATAAGAAGAAAACTAACGGATACAATAGGTGCCTATGCACCTTCGGTGCTTGGCCCCTAATAAAGAGGAGAGCAAACAAGTAGGGGTGGGACAAAATATCGATATGGCGATATATCGTCGTCCTTCTCTGTACAATACGAGAATCGTATCGCTGCGCCAAATATCGATATTTTAATTAATAAAATAAAGCGCTATAATTAGACTTCTCTGCTCAAAGTGTCCCTACTTCAAGGTGGCACTCAACACATGAATGAGGGAAACATGAACATAAGTTAACTAGCCTAAGAAAAAGAGGTTTTTAACAGGATGGCATAGAGGTGTGAGTAGCCTAAAATAGATGCCTCAGCCACGTTTAAGTTCAAAGTCTTGACGCACTTATATACCATTGATGTGACAAACGTAAACATCTTTGACATTCTTCACCGAGTGATATACACGGGAGCGTTTGAAAGCATGGGAACTGCTGATAGACGCCTGCTTTTGAATGCTACTGTGCTATCAATGTAAGCGCTCTGTGAAGAACGTCAAAGGGTCTGTTAGCACCTGGTCACTTCATGTATTTTCTCTGATCGAATAGCTATCCGATCGTGAAAAGGCCAGGTCTAAATGCCCTCTGAAACGCATTTGAGATGGATTTAAATTCGATCGCTCAAACCACGTCAGGAGGAGGTCTGGGACGCATTCCAGTCAAAACTGTCTATGCATGTATCTGGTTGTTGAAACCACAAGTGTAAATTTTACTTCTCCAAAAAATACTAAAACTGAAACGTGTGAGAGTCAGATATGACAACGCTACTGCATCACGCATCGCCGCAGATGAACAGCTGAGTATCTCTTCAGCAAGCTGACGTGCAAACTGCCGCATATGAAAGTGAAAGTAAGTCGCAGACGCATAACACACAATTACCTTCATTAAAAGTAATGAGACCTTACCAGTGCAGTTGCCGCTCTCTCCTATTGCGGTCTTTGATTTTGAAATTAGCTGATGGTCAATAAAATGCACCTCATTTGTTGCTTTCGGTGACGTGAACTCCATTAAATCTGCATATAGCGGATTTATCCGTTTTGCGGATAAAGAGAGAAAACATAACCTTTTCACTGGCATTTTGTTTTCATAAATAGACAGATATCGTGATGTATCATTATAGGATTGTCTAGCAATATATCGATTATCACAGAATCGCTGAATCACGATATTATCGCTATCGTGAGCCATGTATCGTGATCGTATCGTATCGTGAGGTACCCTGCGATTCCCACCCCTACAAACAAGGCAGGTAAGGAGGGAGGACAGGTGAGGCAAATCAACCAATGAGCAGGTAACAAGATGGGTGGGGTCAAGACAATAGACATGAGAGCACATGGCACAAAGCCATGACAAGCGATGTGCTCACACCAAACATAACAAAAACACAAGCACATGGCCAATGAAGACAAATCACAAGCCATGTGCTTACACAAGATGAGACATGAACACGCGACTATGAAAACTCATAAGCCACGTGTTCACACAAAAACTAGACAACATGAGAGCACACAGCCCGTGAAACACAGACTGCGTGCTACACGACACAAGACAAACACAACATGAAAGCACGCGGCCCGAACCCAGAGTACTCCCCCCGGTGTGGTAAAAGTAGATAGAACTGTAAGTGAGGAGATAGGGTGGAGGAGGGATGCTGATAAACTCTCAGATGAACAGAAGTCAGTCTGCTGAATTTATACCTTTTGACATTGGTTGAGTTGATTAACTGAATGCTCTCCACCTGTGCTAATTAGGTTAATTATCTGAACTTGCTCCTCCCGAATTTTGTTAATAAAACATAATTTCACGAGTTCACATATCCATATAATTAAATGGAGTAAAGTTTTGCGTATTTGGCGTGCTGTCCGGGGAGAGGGCTCCGAGCTCGGAATTTTGGCCCGAACCCAGAGTACTCCCCCCAAAAAGCAAAAGAGCAAAAAGGACAGCCGCCAGACTAAAGACCCCCAAAAGATGCCGAGAATTGGCGGACTGGCATTTCAAGAAGCCTGGTCACTTGACCAGGAGAGCCCATGTTGCCACTGACAGGAGTGCATCACTGTACCAGGCGGATGGGCCCTACTAGCCGACAAACGATGGGTAGCTGAAATTTGGAACGACCGATCGGGAGGGCTTGTGACATCTGATGGGAGACCAAGGCTCCAGGAGACCAATGCTCATTGTATCAGATGCGTAAAGCCCTACTGGCCGATAAATGAGGAGCAGTATGAGTTAAACCGTCTGAGCGGGGGGGTCCGTGCTGCCTCTGACGGGATCGTGCAATCGCCAGGTAGACGGGCCTTACCGACCAATTGACGGGGAGTGCGTGATTTGGAGCGGCCGATCGGGAGGGCTCTGGTTACGTCTGACAGGAGACCAATGCTCAGTGTCAAACGGGTGAGCCTTACCAACCGAAAGACGAGGGGCGACGTGGTTTAAGAATGACCAGCCAACAGGGGCCCACTCAGCCTCTGCCGTGAGCGGCCCCCGGCAACAGGTGAGTGGGTTCCATTGGCTGATGGCGGGATGAAAGAAATTGGAATGCCTGGCCAGGAGAGCTCTCGCAGCATCCGATGGGAGACCAAGGCTCCAGGAGACCAATGCTCATGGCATCGGATGGGTAAACCTCGCTAGCACACAGGCGGAAAGTAAAGAGCAGAAGCTCGACCGGGAGGCTCTTGCGGCGTCCGACGGGACACCAAGGCTCCAGGAGACCAATGCTCAAGGCCTTGGACGGGTAAGCCTCGCCGGACAAGGAAAGCAGCACCGACCAGGAGGCTCTCGCGGCATCAGATGGGAGACCAAGGCTCATGACATCAGACGGGTAAGCCTCGCTGGGAGACGGGCAGAAAGTAAAGCACAGAAGAACGACCGGGAGGCTCTCGCGGCATCCGACGGGAGACCAAGGCTCCAGGAGACCAATGCTCAAGGCCTTGGACGGATAAGCCTCGCCGGACAAGGAAAGCAGCACGGACCAGGAGGCTCTCGCGGCATCAGATGGGAGACCAAGGCTCATGACATCAGACGGGTAAGCCTCGCTGGGAGACGGGCAGAAAGTAAAGCACAGAAGAATGACCGGGAGGGCTCTCGCAGCATCTGATGGGAAATCCAGACTCGCAGCATCGGATGGGTAAGCTTCACTGGACGGAAAAAGTTAAAAAGATGGAAACTGACCGGGAGGGCTCTCGCTGCATCCGACGGGAGATCAAGACTCACTGTGTCGGAGGGGTAAGCCTTGTCAGCGGTGGAGAGAAAGGGTTTTTTTTTTGCTATAGAATTGGGCTCCTATGGGAGTGGAGGGGACATCATTGCAGCTGCAGTGGAAAGATCAGCCAGACAAACTGAGCTCCTGCGAGAGCATGGAGATAACGTTGCTGCACTGTGAAGGCAAGGTTTGCCAGGGAAGGAGCTCCTGCGGGAGCGGCAATGTAAGAACAGAGTGGACTCCTGCGGAATCAGGTGAGAAGACGCTGCTGCACCGAGACCATTTTAGTGGATTGATGGTGTTAATTGAGATGGATATGGTGAGCTTGTAGGATTTAGCGAGAGAACAAGCTGAAGCTGAAGAATTGGCTGGTAAGGGTTTGCGGAGCTTCTTTAACATGGAAGCGATTGGATTAGATAGGATAGAGATCTTTAAAACCTCTGCAGCCAAAATTATATTGCTATCACTGTAAAGCTGCCCCGACACAGCCTGCATGTAAAAAGCTCTACAAAACTGACTTGATTTGGTTGCTGTCCTGTGTGTAACAAATATTTGGAAAAGTGAATAGGTTGGGTCAGGGTCCACCTTTGGAGCCAGCGGCCTGAATTTCAGGTCAAATCTGTGCTCTGATCTTGCTGGCGACCTTCATAAAGCAAACAAAACAAGATGACTGTAACAACAATTTAATAAAATGACACATAATACCGACATTTCATATTAGGGTTGCAGAGTGTATCGGTACTACAGTAGTATTGCGATACTAAAGCTTCAAAATACTGGCAATGCCATTGTATTGGTAGTAAGTCGGTACGGTAGTACCATAAGGAATGTAGTATGAGTGGCAGGTACACTTCGTTTGAACGCGCATGCCTGCAAAATCTTTAAATTGAGACTGCCATTGCCTGTCTACTGTGCCCAGTGTAGTAAATGTTGTGTAGCGCCTTATGGTTCCCCAATCTTGCAATAAGATAAAGTTGCACATTTTTAAGATAAAGTTTCACTTCTGGAACAGGTGTAATTATTTATAAAAACATCTTTGTTAAGACGATTAGACAAATGCAATTCCATTCATCAATAGCAGCTTTGCACTCGTTATTTTTATTTATTTACTTTTTATTATTATTTATATATATATTTTTAATATATATATATATAAACATTGTATTATGTTTTAGTACTGCTCTCCAGTCCAGGTTGGAAATTTCATGCCAGAAAAAAATGCTGCTGATAGTTCGTGACGCAAGCAAGAGCGTTGTTTTTGTTTAGTTTCTAAATGAATCTGTATTTTATTATAATTGAAGTGCAAATGCATAAATCCCATGTAACTTGAGGCAGCTTCTGCTGAATGTACACTGCTGAATGCGTTTACAATGATTCATTGATTGGTAACAAAAGCCTGTTCTCATTATTAATGAAGCATTAAGAGAAAAATCTGGTCTGTTTTATACATTTATGAAAATTCGGTCCATTTTGTATACTGCATGTTACCGCGATACATCAGCTATAGTATTATCTAATGGTATAGATAATTTGTTAATAGCATTTAACACTTAAAACAGTTGCAGCTGATTGGAAAAATGTTTTTCCATGCATGCTTGAACTGACTATGGTGCATTTACCTCTGACCAGTAGACATCACCAGCGTGTGACGATTCGAGGGAAACCGAATCATTTCTCGAAGCGGTTCAATTGATTCAAAAGCTTTGTTTCTCCCATCACTAGGAGGAACCCTCAACAGTTGTTTTCATCAGTTATCTGAGTCTTAACATTAATTATTTTATACAGATACAGTCATGGAATTTATTTGAATCCATTAGTGAGACTGAATGAGTGTATGAAATTGTCTTACCAGTCTGTGCAGCGTCTCTTTAATGATAGTGAAGCTGGGTTTTGAGTTACTTCAAAACAGAAACAAATCGATTAAAGCTGAAAATTATATAGCGTTATATTTTATGTTTATCTCAGGACAGCGTTGACGTTAAGTTCTTATTAATTCTGCAACTGTGCGTGCGATCTGACTGCACATGATGTCCGAGCTGTTTGTACAGCACCTTAGATTAGAAACGGCAAATCTATGAAAACGGTTCAAATTTCACATATTTCTTAAACATATTTTTTAAACATATTTCTTCCGATCAAAAATTGAGTATCCAGATAGCATGAACTGTTCTTGTGATTTAGCGACCAAAGCGAAGCAAGTTCAACCAGGAAAACCGAAAAGGATTTGAGCTGTGTTTTTTACGGTTTTGAGCCAGCGGGGTGGAGAGAAAGCTGGCCGACAATGAATCAGCGGCGCGGCTTGTTGAGAGCCTTTTGCAGCGGCCTGACTGTAGAGGAAGGCCCACTCCTTTGCGGGAAGAGGGCAGCATTGCCCGAGACACGAGCTTGGTGTTTGAGGGGCTTTATTATCCATTTCTTTATGGCCGGAAAGATTGAATGAGTTGGAGATGAGAAAGACGGGGAAAAAGATCGCGGATATGTTGCCCGTGGTAGGCCTCGGCATGCTGGGCCGGTTTGTTTGGGCTAAGACCCGCGAGATAACGCTGAGGGATCGGCGGTGGTGCGGTGTGGAGGATAATCACTTTTTAGGCCAGAAAATTGAGGTAAGAGTCCTTGAGGACGAAGAATTTTTCATCGGACAGACGGCGAGAGCTCGATTTTAGACCTGAACGTAGGGCGGGGCCTAATGCTGATAAACTCTCAGATGAACAGAAGTCAGTCTGCTGAATTTATACCTTTTGACATTGGTTGAGTTAACTGAATGCTCTCCACCTGTGCTAATTAGGTTAATTATCTGAACTTGCTCCTCCCAATTTTGTTAATAAAACATCATTACAAGAGCGCCTGGCCGATAAGAACCGACCAGGCGCTAAGCAAAACATGAGACAAGAACGCACGGCAAGTGAAAGAACACTCGACCGTGCGCTCACAATGAAGACAGGACTGGGAGCGCGAGTGTCCGAATCCCGACACGAAACCGAAACCAAACTAGACATGAGTGCCGGGATCCGAACGCCACCTACACAGCAAAAGGACTAAATTCTACTGATTGACAGTAGAATTTACGGCGCCGCCCGGAGGCGGAGCTGATCCTCTGTGCGGCGCCAAAACGAATGTGACAGTCACGCGGGTTTGGCGACTTGAATGCGGATCCGCCTAGGAGTCTCCTGCTGTGTGGGCACGCTCCCAACATGAAACAAGGCACGCAGACAAGAGAGCACACGGCCTGAGAACACTCAAGACCGTACGCTCACACAAAAACAGGACAAGAACGGGAGTGTCAGAGCTCTGTCACGAAACCAAGAAATAAACTAGACAGAAGTGACAGAACCCTGACAGTTACTGTATTTACTAATCTTTGTTAATATTAGTTAATGAAAATACAGTAGTTCATTGTTTGTTCATGTTAGTTCACAGTGCATTAACGTTAATGTTAACAAGATTTTAATAATGCATTAGTAAATGTTAAAATTAACATTAATAAAGATTAATAAATGCTGTATAAGTGCAGTTCATTATTAGTTTATGTTAACTAATGTAGTTAACTAATGAACCTAATTGTAAAGTGTTGCCTAATTCTCTAATTAGAGGTATGTAGTTGTAAAGATACTTGTAGTTAGCAGAATGTCTAAAGTGGACTATGGAAATAAACTGTAACTTAAATATAATACTAAGCTTATACATGAACAGAGAAGCATACCAATAAAGATTGGTCCTTCTCCCAAAAGACGGTCACTTCATGTTTAACAGAGACCTTAACACTTGATGCGCTCAGCTCGACAGCAATTCCTTTCATATAGGTTGAATTATACAACCTGTTAGTGCAAGAAAAAAAAATCATTCAACAAAAGAAGTCAAATCGGTAACACTTTACTTGAAGGGGTGTGCATAAAACTGACATGACACCTTCATAATCTTGACATGACACGTGTCATGAATATGAAGGAGGTTTTATGAATGTTTATAACAACTGTAATTAAGTGTCATTCGCTCAATTATGTCATTTTTAATGCAAAGATGACATTGATTGAGATGTCTTTGCTACGACAACTTGACATAAACCAACACATCATAACCTGTCAGTGTCTTTGTCATGACAACTTGACATTAGCAAAACATCATAACCTGTCATAAACATGACATAGCAGATTAATTATCAAACTTAAAAAACTACTTAGCTTTAAACGATTAACTATGACTTTTCCCTCAATAAACTCTTAATTTACTGCTTATTATAGTTAATTGTTAGGTTTAGGTATTGGGTAGGATTAAGAATCTAGAATAAGGTCACGCAGAATAAGGCATTAATATGTGCTTAATAAGTACTAATAAATAGCCAATATTTTAGCCATATGAATGCTAATAGTAATAAGCAACTAGTTAAAAGACCCTTAAATAAAGTGTTACCATTATTTTATAACAGTGTCATCTTTTTCACGAAATTTGAAATTGTCTATTATCTGACCTTCTGTTGGAGAAAACTTAAAAAAAAAAAAAAAAACATGAAATGAAAAATAGTCATGACGCTGTTATAAAATTATTTGTCAGAGTATTGTCACTTAATGACATTTTAATGACAAGTTCAATTTGTACCACTGTACTTGAGCTCAAGATACATATTCATGACACTATTATAATGGCCTCATGACAGCCATTGTCGAAACCAACCACATGACAGTTTTACCACGCTTGTTTGTACAGCTTATTTTTAACCACTTCTCTTTTGTCTGTGCTTCTAATATGTAAAGCTGCTTTGAAACAATTACCAATTGTAAAAAGCGCTATATAAATAAATTTGACTTGACTTGACTTGACTTGACTTAATGTAATGTAAACCCATAAAGCTAAATGATGTCAAGTTGTCATGACAAAGACACTGACAGGTTATGATGTGTTGGTTTATGTCAAGTTGTCGTAACAAAGACATCTCAAACAATGTCATGTTTGCATTAAAAATGACATAATTGAGTGAATGACACTTAATGACAGTTGTCATAAACATTCATAAAACCTCCTTCATATTCATGACATGTGTCATGTCAAGATTATGAAGGTGTCATGTCAGTCTTATGCACACCCCTTCAAGTAAAGTGTTACCGTGAAATCTTTGTTTTTAGAAATTATAATACAAAATAATGGATGCAGTGTTGAGTTTAGTTAAAAAAAAAATTTAAAAAAAAAACTCACACTTTGTTGTCCATGAAGATGTCATTGTTGGTGAGTTCAATGTGTGTCCCCAGAAGACTTATTTTGATTTTGTTGAAAGTGATTGAGTTATTTACAAAGTTTCTTTGCATTTGTATGGTAAAATCAGAAATATCAATGCTGTTGCACAACTCAACCAGAATGTATTCGCATGTGTTTGGCACTTGAAAGAAATGACCATCAAATGTTCTGAAGTGAAAATTTCCCCACGTGCTGCAGATTGTGTATTGATGTTCAGGATTTGGTTTATCTGAAGCAAGAGAGAAAGTTATAAATGTGTGATCTATAATAATGAATACTAAACCGAGACTGAAAAGGCAGTTTCAGTGATTTAAAAAAATAAATAAATAAAAATTAAGGACTTTATACCTTCAGTTGTGATTCTTATGTCAGGGAACACTAAAAATAGAAGACAAAGAGGAACAAAGGTATTTGAATTGTATAAAGAGAGTGTACACACAAACACACACATTTACACACATTTTATCAATTTAATTAATTGTAAATCAATGCAATTAGTACTGGGGCTAAAATAATTATTTGATTAATTGTTAGGTGCGATAGGTTGTTTGCACATGACATCAATGCGGCAGCGTGAATGAGTCTGGAGGGCAGGGAGTGATTTTTCCCGTTTACAGAACTTATACATTTTTTTATAACTTATTTAATTTTTTAACTTTAAAAGTTGTCGCCTTTTATAGCGTTTTGCGTCTGCTGATACTGAAATTAATATGGATACCTGCTTACCTTATTTGTTTTTGACTTGGTTAAATATTCACATTCTTCATGGTATCGTTTGCAGGGAAGAGAAGCTATTTTATCCCATTGAGTGTTTTCACTTCAGTTTTGTAGAATTCCGTTCACAATGTTGATGTGGTTACCATGAAAACAGTGTCAGGCGCTGCTGCTTCAGCCATCATATGGTAGAAAATGTCCAAATAAAATAAATCCTACTTACGGAACGAACGCGGCGCAAGTTTCGTTTTTTTTGCTTAAGTTGAATAAAGGTGTAGGACATACAGCGTAAGCGTTTTGAAGAATGCGGAAAGCAGAAGTACGTTCAAGGCGATCGTTTGTTTATATAAAGCATATACAGTTGTATTTTTTTTTTTTTTTTTTTCGAAAATGACCGATCATTTCGCTAGATAAGACCCTTATTCCTCGTCTGGTATCGTTTAAAGCCCTTTGAAGCTGCACTGAAACTGTAATTTTGACCTTCAACTGTTTGGAGGCCATTGAAGTCCACTATAAGGAGAATAATCCTGGAATGTTTTCATCAAAAACCTTATTTTTTTTCAACTGACAAAAGAAAGACATGAACATCTTGGATGACATGGGGGTGAGTAAATTATCAGGAAAAGTTTATTTAAAAGAGGACTAATCCTTTAATACTGGCGTGCCCCAAGGCTCAGTTTTGGGCCCTCTTCTATTATTATTTATACCTATTTATACCTATAAATTATATTTTTCATAAATTCAGTATAAATTTCCATTGTTATGCTGATGACACTCAGATCTATTTGTCTTCAAAGCCTAACTCAACACTACCACCTTTTTTATCTTTTGGCTTGTGTATTTAAAATGAAAGCATTGTTTAGGCTACATGATTATTGATTGTTTCTCCTTCCCTTCAGATTATGAGTCTGGGTGTCATCCTTGACAGTACTCTATCATTTCAAAATATGAATCATCTTTAACCATCTCTTACCGCCAATAATACTGTTATCCTTGTAGATGCATTAGTTACTGTACACCTTGTATTGACTATTTTCTTTAACTCTCTTCTCATTGGTATTTCACAAAAGTTTCTTAATAAACTTGAAAAGGTCCAGAATTTGGAAGCTCAGATCATTACACAAACACCTTCCATTTCCAGTTCTTAGACAACTCTATTAGTTTCCAGTTAAATACCAGAATCAATTTAACATTTTACTTTTCATTTACATTTACTCTTCAATTTAGTTTTATCACCTCCGTGATCTTATCCATTTTTTTTCATCTACCCAATCCCTTAGATCTTCCGTTTCTATAATTCTTGTTACACCTTCTGAACGTTTGACTACCATGGGATATAGAGATTTTAGATGTACTGCTTCAAGTCTTTGGAACACCTTACCTCAAGACAACTTCTTTTATGTTATTCATTTATTATTGTCTTCCTTTCTTATAGGTTGTGATACTTTTACCTACAATTACTTAATTAAAAATGTGTATTAAAATTCCCCTAATTAGTAATACATTAAACACATGAAATGACAAAATTAAATATTTACCAGTTACTGTTCGGTCCATTACAGAATCTGTTATGGCATCTCCATAATCTAGAATAAAGTCTTTAAACATAAAAGACAGGGAAATAGTTAAAATAATATTGTGCATTGTAAAATGAGAACAAAACAGATTACAGTCAGCTAACCTGCTTGTATGGACTGCAGCCCCACCAGCAGAATGACCCATCTCAGCATCCACATTTGGGACATCATCACAGTCCCCATGGAGACAACCATCCTGATGAGCTAATGTGAGCTGTCTGTAAGCACTTGTCTTTTTATAGTGGATTTTATTTTTCTTTGGAAGTTCGTAGTTTGTCATCAGAAGGTGGAACCCATCTTATGCATTACCATGGGATTCTATCTTTCAATCTAATGCTAAATGTCCAGAATAAACAACATTGAGCACATTTACATGCACACCAGTAAGCTAATAACTAACAAATATCAGCTTATTAAAAAACCAGTTTTCCCCGTTTACATGCAAACCATTTAACTGACAACGCAAGTAAACCACATTTACATGACTTTATTAATAAATTGGTTTATTTGCCTGTAAAGTGACGTCAAAAATAATCATTTGTGTATCTGACTCTGAGTATTCCATATGTCAGTTTTGATATTAAATAAAGCTTGCAACATGTCAGCGAGAAACTTACGGCTCATATTATTCTCTCATGCAGTTACAGATGCAGCGTTTTGACTGAACCACTTCTACTTCTGCACAAGAGATGAGAACTAGGGCTGGGCGATATGGCTAAAAACTGTATCACGATATCAGTGTTTCATATCGGTCGATATCGATAATTATTGATATTTTTTATGACCCATTTAAAATAAGGACCAGGAGAAAAATACATTACATTTAAACATTTTTATTTTAAACTTAACCTTCCTCTGATCATAATCCCCTTAGTTATTAAGACAGAAATGTCAACAACCATGGAAAACTCAAATAATTAAAATGTAAACATAAGTCTAAAGTAGGGTGACCACCTGTCTCGCCTTTTGCGGGACAGTCCCGAAATTAGGAGCTTTGTCCCGCATTTCATTTATGTCTGTATTTTTTTTCATCCCTGAAATTACAATACCACAGTAAGAAGTATAATAAAAACTGTGAGCATTTAAAAATCTATTTGTGCAGCCGTCATATTCTAGCTGTGAAAATAACCAACCAGCGCAATCATGGAGAGAGGTTTTCCCGCTGATGACAACTGAGTGGACAGCGCAAAGAGCAGGCCTCATCAAAGTCGGTAAACACAACTACACCAGCAAGGATTTCATCTTCCATACTGGATAATAACCTCAAGAGCTGCTCAAAGCTGCCCAAATCGATGTTTTAAAGCATGTAATCATCCATCCTGATGTTAAATATTTCCAACGAACGGCGGCGATCAAGTACCACACACGGAAATGGTCGAGCACCTACAGAAAAACGAGTGCCTTTGTTAATGCAACCAAACTTGCTTCGCAACCTCTGTTTTCTTCCGACGAAGAATAAAAAATATCGAACGTTTTATCGAACATATTTTTTATTGATATCGATCACGTGTCTATCGCGATACATATCGTTATCGTTTTATCGCCCAGCCCTAATGAGAACACATTTTTACAATTTTCTGGGTCTTGAAAAAGTCTATGTTTGCAATAGATTTCCTTCTTCCTTTCCTGCAAAACGCTCGCTCGGTCTGGATGCGTTTAAAGCAGTGGTCGCCAACCCGTCGATCGCGATCGACTGGTCGATCTTTATCACTGTTCCAGTAGCTCGCGAAAATAACAGAAATATGAGTACAAAAATACATTACATTTCTCCAGTCTTTGTACTGTATTTTTGTATTTATTTTTATGTTATTTTCTGGAGCTACTGGGTCAGACAGATAAAGGTAAATAGCCCACATCATGTCCAAGTCTGTAAACGGCCGTTAACAAGAGGCGAAAATTCTGTAACTTAGCAGGCAGAGCAGCTCACTGTTCACGATGCTCGAAATATAGGAAGAAAATATAAATATTGAATTGGGAGTGAGGGATTATGAATTCATCTCTAAAATGAGATCAGTCTTCAGGAAGATTTAGATGGCTATGGCATTTTATTTTCCTCTTACCTCTGAATAAAGTAGCTAATTATTAGCGCATTTCAGCTTTGTTTACAGCGGTAACCAAGGAAACGCTGTATCACTGTTGCTCCATAAGTGCCACCTGCTGTCAGAGAGTGAATCTGCATCTCATTCAGCCTGCTGTTTTTGATTCATGCTTTTTTTGTGTGTGTGTAGCATTTATAATTTCACAAAAATAAAGTCAGACTGTTCTGTTTTTGCTTTAAATCTTGAAATTAAATCTAATTCAAATAAAAAACAACTGCTCATGCAACGTGCGTAGCATCTTTGTTTGGATTGTGATTAAAAAGCAGTGGTTCCCTCTAATTTGAAATGGCTATGTATTTTTGTTTATTATAATAATATTAATAATAAATATCTGCAACCAGTATCAGAATCGGCCAATTTGCTTGTAAAAATAAATAAATAAATCAGAATCTACATTGACCACGAAAAAAAATACTAAATACAATCTGGGCTGTCTTTTTATATCAAGTAGATCTTGTCTTTCAAAAAGGTCGAGGTCAGGGATCTTGGGCTTAAAAAGGTTGGTGACCACTGGTTTAAAGGGTCATGAAACCCCCCTGTTTTTCCCTGGTCGTTCACACCTATGACTTGAAAAATCTCTGTGAAAATGGGCGTGTAAAGCTCTGGAAAAGTGGGAGTGTAGAGGGGGGAGAAGAAGGGAGAGAACAACCAATGAAACAGAGACATACAACACACTCATTATACAGAATAATGAATATTAATATATGAGCATGGAGAAAATGACAAACTCACAAGCACAAGGAAAAAATGCAAAAGAATATTTAATAGGGCTAATAATAGGCTACTTTGATGCAGTCTCAAAATCAGTCTTTTGTCTGTTAGAATGATCGTGTCGTCGCGTTCAGGCTACACCACTGCATCAGTGTCCAGTTTGCACATATAATTAATTTGAAGAAGACTTGATGAAATATGTGTGCATAACTACACCGTGCTGGTTAATGTTTGGTGCAGGAGAATGTGTGAAATAAAAACTTTAAACATGGATACTTTATTCTGTATGAGCTATGTGCCACGTCACGTGGCTAGTGTTATTAAACTCAACGCGGTGCTCCGCGCTGAAACCGAGCATATGCGCGCTCCGCGTGTTTATCAATTACAATCGTATTTTTCATGTGTTCGTATTCAAACTTCAGTTCTGACCGCATCGCGAGAAAAATACAAACACGTGCTGTGCTGAAGGAAACATACACACGGCTCGCGTGTTTGAACGCAGCTAGAGCAGGCAGAGGTGAATGAACAGCACTTTTGGGACATTTGAATTCTCCGCTGTAACGCGATCTCACGCGAACATATTTTCCATTTATGCTGGTAGATTACCGCAAAACAATCCACATGCACACAAACCTCTGCTCTGGTCGCGTCGCAGGAAAACACATTGTGTTGTGGCACTGAGGAAACGAACACCGATATGTCGCTGAACATGCATCGGGGGGGGTTCGAACGAACCTCACTGCCAAAGGTCCAGAATTTAAGTGTTTTTTTTTTGTTTTTTGTTTTAATGTGATTATTGTCATCATTGTTTTAGTCAATGCTTGTGACAAATATTCTGGGTTGCTGTTTCAGATTAATATAATACATTATTGTAGCTGGACGTGTGTGTGCCGCGCGTGCAGTTCAGAGAGAGTTCGCGCAATACACTTTTTCAAAGCAACGGTGAAGAAGCATTGCCTCTGAATGATGGGGGGTAGGGGTTATATTTATATATATATTTTTTAATTAAAAGGATTTCTATATTTTATCCACTCAATAGTCTACAATATAATAGCCATATAAACGTAGTGTAATTATAATAATAAAACATAGTGGGATATTCAGTGATATTGGCTGTGCAATATCGACTTTTGTGATTGGCCAATACCGGCAGACTGGAGCCAATGGAAATGCTTCTCCTTCGGTGCGCGTCTTATTCCTCTGAGAACTTCAAAGCAGACCGCTTGAGGTAAATTATCTGGAATGATTAGTATATTGATTTACGATGCCTATGTGAGAGTGTTATGTCTGTACATGGGCGTCGGAACCATTGTATGTGGGTGGGACAAGACCCACCCACTTTTAAAGAACAATGAAATTGGACCCACTCACCTTTACCGTCTCTAATTCAGCATGTCTTTTTTAAAACATCGCCAAGTAAAACGCTGCGTTTATTTAGAACTGTCCCTTTACGACCACAATAAACGGGACACTTTTCAGACGCGCATTCTGACTTCTCCTCAGCGCCAGGTGCCAGTCAAACGAGCGCGGAAAAGGTAGCTTCAGCTGAACAACAGTGAACTGTGGTCAGAAATGTTGTCAGGCTATGTCAGTAAAACTCAATCAGCCTTCACCGCCGGCGGCGAGAGCGTCAAAGTGACAGGAAGTCATTCATTTTCAATGAGAGCTTGTCATTTACTTTGACCCTCCCTTCGGCGGCGGTTTGAACGAACTGTTGGCAGGGCGTACTAGCCTACTGTGCTCGAAGCGTGAACCCAAGAATTGCTCGAGCAAATGCGCCGGCGCGCGCTGCATATTACTTTATTATAGCTTAACTAAAGCGCTAAAGAAACTACGGGCATGCACCGTCGTTATTCTGTTGTAAATGAAATCATGAAATTACCAAACATGCGATTAAACCTGCCTCAAAACTGTGCATGTATGTATTTGTTGACATGGTTTTTAAAGCTATTGTTATCCAATTTGTTGGCCTTAAAACGTCTTAAAATGCATATATGTACACCAAGGAAATCAAAATTTTCTCGGGGTAAATATAAAACCCTGCGTACGGCCCTGCTTGTTTTCTAGCTAACGAAATCAAAGGCAATCGTGTATTTCTCCAGTTGTGCGCACTTGGGACTAAACTTTGTATGCACTGTGTGATCAATGTGTGAAAATAAATGGGAGCAAAAACGAAAAAAGAAGAAAGGTTTGTGTCTCCTTCTATTAAAAAAAATCAATAACTACCGATTGATCTTGGCATTCTATCTATCTATATGTATGTGTGTGTGTGTGTATATATATATATATATATATATATATATATATATATATATATATATATATATATATATATATACAATGTTCCCTCTAAGCTGCGCGCGGCCGCGCACTTCTGGAGCCGCAGCCGCGCAGAAGAAATAATTGCCGCGCAAAGAACAGACATGAAAATGATTGTAGTAGTTTAAATGAGAAATAATTGCAGTGCTCTGGACAACCGCTATAGAGTTATTGTCGCTATAGAGTTAGAACCGGTGAATGCGGTTTACAGGTTTCATAGAAAGATTGAGCGCGTGTGAGCTGGCTGGCCCTGAGCCAAATCAGTCGCGATAAGAATACTGTCATGTTTACGGACTAAATACCTCATCACGAGAGGCAACGCGAAACGAAAAGAAATGTGAAATAAAACGTCATGTTTTAATGAAAAGTGGTGGAAATAACGGATGATGGGCACAGAATGCTTAACAAAACTCTGAGACATTTACAATCACACTCCCACCACAGGTGTAGCTTGCAAACTCAAAATACATCAGTTATATACTGTACTCAGTTTAAATGGATTTTTGTGTGTGGTGGTGTGGGTTTCAGGGATGTTTAGATAACTATACGTTAACGTTCACTTTGTAATATTTAGCTATCAGTTTAAATGCTTCAGTTTGTTTTCACTATATAATATATTAAAACAAATGGAAGCATTTAAACTTATATAATACTGTATATCAGTTTAAATACTTAAATATTATATTATATTTTATTATATTATAATGTAAGCCTAATAAAAAATTGATCTCACAAGGGGATTGTTTAGGGCTCCTTGCCACGAAAAATCTTGACCTCCTGGTATATAAAATCTGAGAAATTCATAAGCAATAAACATGTAATTTTGATGGTTTAACACTGTCTGTTGCTAATAATTGACTGTACAAAAACACATTATGGTTGTTCCAAACCATCACTGTAACTGCTCATATTATATTATTATAAAGAATTGAACTGTCCTGCAGGAGGACAGAAATTATTTTTTAATAGAATTTCTTGGTAAAAACTGGTACAGTTAATACAGCAATGTGAAAAAATCTCAAGTAACCTAAAATGTGCTTAATTTAGTGACTGAACTGCTTGTTTTCAAACATATTATTTAATAAATCACTAAGTTACATCAAGGGTCAAATAAAATAGAAACGGCACATTAAAGTTAAATGTTACCGTTGCATGATAAAACCATTTTTTTGTGTGTGTGTTTATGTTCATTGTACAGGTCTGATATAAAGAATGTTTTTGCTCAGGTGGCCAAAATGTGCGCTCAACAGAGAAAAGTTTTGCTCAGCGAGAAAAAAAATTAGAGGGAACATTGTATATATATATAAATTAAAAATGGTACATGAGGAAGCAATTTGACAACAATGCAGTAAATATTTTAGGTGCTCGTTAAGATACCAGCAAACAAGCTAATCCAGCACAAATTAGTGCATAAAAGGTCACCAAAATGAAGTATTTGAACCTCATAATTAAATACAAAAGGAGGAGAAAAACTGCAAAAAGGTCCACTTTTTAAAAAAAAAAAGAACCCCCCCTTTCAATAGGCTGGCTACGGACCTGCTGAATGACGACAGACCGAGGCGAGAGAAGTGATACTTCCTCATGCATAATACCAAAATTATAATCTTATGCATACTACAGCACAGGATTGGATTAAAGGAGCTTTATGTCATGAATATATGTCGAGAAACAGTCTACATCACCATGTTCGACCATGTCCATACATACTTGGCCGAAAACACACGATGACGTCAGATTTTGTGACGTTGCTCCGACTTAGCTTTTCAAACAGGAAGTCAGAAATCGCTCTGAAAAATGCACTTATGAATAACATTAATGAGTACCTTTAGTGTTTTCAATGATGTGCAGCCTATACATATCTGTTACCATCTCAAAAAAAGTGGTTTGGGGTTTCATGACACTTTAAGGGTGCTTTCACACTTGTCTGGACCAAACCCGAGTTTGTGAGTGAAACACACATACAAACACACATTTTTATCAAATAATACGGCATTAATAGCGATTCACTTCTGCAATTTGGTACGTTTGCATTCATATCACAAGCGAACCGAACTGGAGTTCACTTGAACCGCACCCTAGACCACCCTTTTTTAAGCGGACTTGGGTACGCTTCGCGGGTGCGCACCCAAGTTCAGAAGACTGTGTTCACATCATCCAAACATACCGAACTCTGACGTCAATGCTGTTCAGCCAATCAAATTTGAGGACTGAAACTAACTGTTATATAACAGTGCATCAACAGTAGTGCATGACCTTGACGAAAATTAAACATACACATATGTTTCCATTGGTACACATACATAATTTCCAGTCTTTACATTTTTGGTTGCCACTAGTGTTTTAGTCAAGACTACCTAAACCAAGACTGTGCTGAGACCAAGACATGACCAGACCAGCACTCTTTAAATTCATTTAAAGGTCCCATTTTTCATGGTTTTTTGAAGCTTTGATTGTGTTTATAGTGTGCAATATAACGTGTTCATGTTTCGCGTGTAAAAAAACACAGTATTTTTCACATAATTTACTTATCTGTATACCGCTGTTTCCACTGTCATAAAAACGGGCTGATGACTTCCTTGTTCTATGAAGTCCCTCCTTCAGAAATACGTCACGAGTTCTGATTGTGCCAGCGGTTCCTGTGTTGTGATTCGACAGCAGCTTAGCGAACCTTGCCCGGAAAGGTCACGCCTCTTACCATAACGTGGAGATGCATGCGCTCAGTGTTATTGTAAACATGTCTTTAATTTTACCCTATCAATTTGAGCCGGAATCAGACCCGGTGATTGGACTGCGGGATGAAAATAACAGCGTTTCGACGACATGGCGACAAACACACTCTACAAACGCAACTCTTGTGTATTCCTGTGGGCGGAGGTTAGTCAAAAAACTGTTTTAGTGACGTCATTAAAGAAGGAAGTAGAGGGATGTAGTCCAAACTGGCCGTTCGATGTAGGCGACTTCTGTTAAATAAAATATCTCGCTTGGCATTGAACTTTGAGCTTTAAAATTTTGCAGATTTTATTTATACTCTAACAACAACATTACACACTAACTAAAGTTTGAAACATGGGATCACGAAGAACGGGACCTTTAAAAAATCTACATTTACTGCCTGAGAAATGTCTTATATTTTATCAATAAATACAATTAGAATAATAAGACTCAATATAGAGAGTTTACCAATTAAATTAAATCACTAACAATAAAATTCATATTTGCATTGCAGAGGTGGCACAGAAGCTGCATCTGAATTGGTACAATAACAACATGCATACATAATGTTGAGATTATATTTTAAAAATAAAATTGTGTTTATTGAACGTTTGTATAAAATCAATATCACTTTTGCAATTGTGCTCATATTTGTGAAAACAGCTCTCTTGGCTTTGTGATATTGCTCAAATATATGTTATAATTTAAAAAACAAATCAAGATCTCTAGTATAACCCCATTTCCAGAAAAGGTGTTGCAACGGTTTTGAAACAGTCTACAATAAGCAGGTGAATTGGCAATAGGTGAGGGTCATTATTGGGTATAAAAGGAGCATCTCAGTCTTTGCAAGCAAAGATGGGTCATGGCTCACTCCTTTGTGCCCAATTTCATGAAAGAATTGTCAGCCAAATCAAAAATCACATTTCTCAATGCAAGATTGCAAAGTATTTCAGTCTATCACTATCTACCATAAAATTGTGAAAAGATTCAGGGAATCTAGAGAAATCTCAGTCTGTGTAGGGCAAGGCAGGAAATCTCTACTGAATTTGCATGACCTTTGAGCCCTCAGACTGCATTGCATGAGAAAACTGTCATGCTGCTGTGTTACACAGTGTCCTAACTCTTCTGGAAATTGAGTTATACTTTTTTTGTGGTGAATGGTATTAATTTTGGTGACATTTTTGACCCCGTTATTTTTTTTTTATGTAGATCAACAGTAACAAAAAAAAAACCTAATTAGAAACAAGTTATTGATTGCATTTGAAGCCGGAAGTTTTACATCTAATCACATTAATGATGTTAATCTGACATTGCACAATCAATACAGAAGAATGGTCTAGGGACCGAGAACCATTTACTAAATCTGATCATATATGTTATTTATTACTGAGATCCCAAGCCTCATTTCTCCTATTGTGCCACATAGTCCCTCCATGGTTGTTGGTTGACAAAGTGAAAGTCAATATTCAAATATTTCTAATAGAACAAAATGTGAAACAACTGGAATAACTAGCTGATTCACTGTTGCTTATTTATGCAATGCTTTTCTATTGAATTGTTTAATCTAATGTAAAAATACATATCCTGTTCCATGCCCCAATGATCCTTGTTTCTTTTGTATTACGTGCAAAGAAAAAGTATTTAAGAGATGTCTTATCAAAGAACTTAGATATATACACATGGCCATGACAAATATTGCATATATTAAATGTATTTACACAGAGATAGTATTAAACCATGCAAATATAGAGTTGTCAGCCTCCCAAAAAACATCCTCTTCATGTATGTTAGAGATTTTAATATTTAACTGTAATGAATGCACAAAGGCTGCAATTCAATTAAATAAATATATGCCCTGCAGGTTTAAAATATGCATTTTAATTGTTTAACATGCATGTAGGTTTATAGTAAATGCTGCTCCACATTAACTGTTATCATTTACTTGTGCGGAGCACGTCTCAAAATCCATCTCTGCATATAGACCAATCTGGAGCAGACGTCACTTGCAGCTGCGCACATAGTGGTGGCAGAAAAATAGCGGTAACAAGTGGAGAAAAATGGGCAAAATCCACAGAACAAGAGAAAAATGTTGTTTTGTTATGCCTTTGGATGTCAGAATCAGAATGCAAAAAATATAGTCTTCCTATTTATAGAATACCGTTGTTGAATACACCCTCTGAAGCTCATATTCACATATACAGGTCATAGGGGTCATACATACATAGCAGTTAAGCATGAAATAATATTTAAACCTATAACATTTAACACAGGTAACTTTTAAACATTTTTGTCTCACAGTTCTTGCATTTGCGTGTTTATATCTCCCAGTTCAGACTTTATAACTCTCAATTGTGAGTTTATATCACAATTCTGAGGGAAAAACAGTCAGGATTGTGGAATTGCTAAGGAAAAAAATATATACCACAATTCTGTTTTTCTTTCTAAGAATTGTGAGATACAATGTTTTTTATTCTTTTATTCCATGGCTTCCACAGACTGATACTGCACAAATTATGGGTGTGTAGTGAACAGCAGACGTGATGGCTTCACAACAGACATTGTTTTGTCCCACTTTGATTAATACAAATGAGTGTGATAGGACCCTCAATGACAACTAAATGACTATTGTAATCAGGACTGCCAAACATGGAGGACAGGAAAGATGAAATCAATGGCCCAGTGATCACAGGCTAATCTCATCATGAGTTGCCTTTGTTCACCTCAGCCCTCCATGCCTGAGTCCAAGGTGTGAATGACCATGGACTCCTAGGGCTTCCAAACCTGTTCTGGCTAGTGCACAGCAAGAACAAAGAAATGCTCCAAAAGAAAGACAATTTCTATACATATTGGCTTCAAACCACAAAAATGGACAGGAAATACTGTAAGGAACATGTTCTATACGTCTTTTTACTCATCCAGGAAAGTGTGCACACACAGTGGAAACTGCACCTGGAATAAAAGCCAATGCAATCACACCCACAGAGACAGAAATGTGATACTCCAACCAGTTAACATCAAGTCTGGACAAGTCAGTATCAACATGAATGTTAAAGTCACCAAGTAAGATGACCTGGGACGATGTAGCACAAGCTAAAGTTAATAGTTCAGAAAGTTCAGAGAAAAATTCAGTTTGCTGCTTGGGTGGCCTAATAAGGAAAGTAAGGATAATTACAAGAGAACAGTTTGAGCCAATTTTCAGAACCATGTACTCAAAGGACTTAGGAATGTGAAAATCCAGCTGAGTGATAAAGAGTTCCGGTAGATAACGGCAAGACCACCCCCTTTACTATGAAAACGCGGTTTAGACAATTATTGATATCCGTTCGGTGTAAGCAGGTTAAGATGTACGAAATCATTTGGTGATGCCAGGTTTCAGTAAGAGTTATCCAGTTTGTTGTCCGTAGTTAGTTCATTTAGATAAAGACCCTTATCTGAGATGGAGCGGCAGTTGAGGAAAGCAAAGTGATTTTGCGATACACCTTTATTCCAGTTGTGTTGTAACTGAAGTTTGTCTTATATATGTAAACAAGCGATTGTGGTGAACAACAGTCGCTCTGTAGACGGGTCGGTTTATTCGTAGTTCTGTTTTTTGACCAGATACACGGAATACCAGTAGATGTTGACTGGAACACACTGAAAATCGTGCGGGTTGAACAATGCAACTCGGTTGCTTCCAACCTACAGAAGATCCTGCGGACCAACCACCATCTGACCTACAGTTCTCTGGATTACACAAAGACCCCAGCACTCAGTGCAGCTCTGCAACTGTTGGAAAGCAATCCGGTCTCTCCCACTGCAAATGGAAGGATACCAGTGGAAGATGCTGATTACCTGACCAAGTGAAACGTAAATATAAGCTAAGCAAACCTTTTCCCAAAAGACTTGGCATTAAACTTCCTCCAATTTATAAAATTCAAATTCAGTCAACAATCTTCCATGATTGTTCTTTATTGTCCCTACTGAGTGACAGCTTACATAATCTTAATTAAAATTAGACTAAATGAGTCTTAATTTTCAACCCTGTTATCCATTTTGGCATAGGTATTTTTCTTTACATTTTCATAATTTTAACATTTTAAATGTTATAATATTGATAATTATTTGATGTTTATTGCCAAGTCTTCAGAAAGGAAGTCTTACAAAATATTATGCAAATTATAGACTTTACAGTTCATCTGAGAATTAAAAATAAAAAATGAATGTGTTTGTGTAATGCTCTCACATTGATCTGCTGTCACAGTGGCCAGTGCAGGAAGTAACTTCTACATCCTCGATGGAAATGCAACCATTGAAATGCAGACGGGTGATGTTCTTCTCTAGAGCACAGTTGCTGGGTTCACCTGAGAGATGATAGAGGCAGATAAGCTTGAGACTCATGAACAATACATGCACTGAATGTTATGTAGGGCCTATTACGTTATTTTAATTTACTTAACATCTGTTAAATTATCTGCATAGACATAGTAATGTGGACAAAATCATTTTATAAATATTAATATTAAAAATATATTGTTTGAGTCAGGGTGTTTAGTATAAAGAATATATTACAGATCCTGCAACATCCATCTATGTCAAATTGTATTGTTCCCTGTAAAGACACAAATAATAGAATAGAAAATGTTATTTAAACATTTCTCAAAACATATTGCATATTTTATTTTCTTGAAAAAATACATATTACAATTTGAATCTAAGGTTCAAACAGTTATCACTTCCATCTAGAGTTTCAAAAGAATATTTCACCTCATTTTGTCATCACCCTGTTTTACTTTCTTTTTTGTATGATACACAAAAGCTGTTATTTACAGCAGAAAGCTGGTCTTTTTATTATAATGAATGTGATTGTTGATGTTTGACAAGGGCCAAATTGTGATGGCTAGACGACTGGGTCAGAGCATCTTTTTTTTTTTTTTTTTTTTTTTTTTTTTTTACTATTGAATTGTTTTATCTAATGTATAATCCATATCCCGTTTAATGTCTAATGTTCCTTGTTTCTTTTTCATTGCGTGCAAAGAAGCAATGTTTGTTATCACCAAAGAACTTATACATCATGTAGCAATTATACATATTACATTAAATATATTTACACAGAGATAGCATATGGTCTACCGCCCAAAAGACAACCTGTTTATGTTTGTTAGAGATTGAAATACTTGATTGTAATTCCAGACATGTAGGGATGCGTTAACTTAAAAATCCTGTCAGACCTGGTATGGTACAAATAAATACTTTTTTCAGTAATTTTGAAATATACCCCCAGTTTCACAGACAAGGCTTAAGCCTAGTCCCAGACTAAAATGCATGTTTGAGTCGTTTTAACTGAAAGCAACTTGCATTAACATAAAATATGTCAGTGCCATTGTTTTGTCTTAAGATGCACATCAGTTATTTTTTCTTCTTCTAAGGCATGTTTATAAAAGCTACTTAAATGTATTGAACTAAGGCCTAATCCTGGCTTAATCTAAGCCCTGTCTATGAAACAGGGCCATAGAGTCTTTAATCTATTGCTAAAGATTGGAAGGAATTCAGACGTTCTCACACTGTAACTGTAACGAGGCAGACTCGGGAAGATCCATTCGCAGCTTTATTTTAATATCGTAGTCGTACAGGCAGGGGTCAGAAAACAGCAACAGCAATGTAGTAGGCAAGGCAGAGTCAGAAACGGTAACAGGCAACAGATCAGGGTGGGCGGCAGACAAGACAAGGGTAATCAAAGTCCAGGCAGAATAGTCACAAGGCAGGCGGCAGACAGAGAGCGGAGGTCCAGGGCAGTCCAAGGTCATACACGAGAGAATCAATACACAGGGGAAAACGCTCAGAAATGAATGCATAGCAAATCAAGACTTCGCGAATAATGAATGGTGCTGAGAGTCATTTATAGTCCTGGGAATGAGCAGCAGGTGGAAGTGTGGGCGTGGCTAATCAGCCCAGGTACGGGGTATGGGAAATGTAGTCCATGAGATGGCTAGTACTCCGGAGATGGTGCCCTCAGGTGGTGATCGGAGGGAGCCACAGAGACCGTTTCTGTGACAGAGCCCCCTCCCTGCGAGCGGCTCCTGAAGTGAGGAGGTGGTTGACGCCGGGGTCTACCTCGAGGACGAGGGGCCGGACGCTCCGGATGAGTCCTGTGGAACTCAGCAATGAGATTGCGGTCCAGTATGTCGTCGGAGTTGACCCATGATCGTTCCTCCGGGCCGAACCCCTCCCAGTCCACTAAGTACTGCAGCATTCTGCCCCGGCGTCTGGAGTCCAAGAGCTCCTGAACCTGGTAAACCTCCTCGCCCTCGATGATGACTGGAGGGGGCCTCTGATCACGGGTCTCCTCTAGGACCTCCTCTCCTCTCGGACCACCTGCGGGCTTGAGCAGAGACACATGGAAAGTGGGTGAGATACGGTATTCTGGTGGAAGTGCTAAACGGTATGATACTGGAGTGATCTGTCGTGTGACTCTGAATGGACCCACGTACCTGGGACTTAATTTCTTGCAGGGTAGGTGCAAACGGAGATCCCTTGTGGAAAGCCATACCCATTGGCCGGGTTCGTAGTGAGGTTGTTGACGACGGTTGCGATCCGCCTGTTCCTTGGATCGTCTTATGGCCCGCTGCAGATGTACGTGTGCCTCGTTCCATACCTCCTCACTCCGTTGCAGCCAGTGGTCGACGCCGGGTAGATCGGTGGGCTCTCCAGACCAAGGGAAGAGAGGTGGCTGGAATCCCAGGACACATTTGAAAGGGGAGATGCCGGTGGCAGGTTTGTGTAGGGAATTTTGTGCATACTCAGCCCAGAAAAGGTAGCGACTCCAGTCCGCCTGGTTCTGATGGCAGTATGACCGTAGATAGCGTATAAGTTCCTGGTTGAGTCTCTCCGCTTGCCCATTGGCCTCTGGATGGTAACCGGATGTCAAACTGATATTTACGTTGAGTCTTTGGAAGAAAGCTGCCCATAGTCGTGATGTGAACTGAGGTCCCCGGTCCGACACAATGTCCTCTGGTAGGCCATAAAAGCGGAATACGAAATTGCAAAGATGTTCAGCGGTCTCCAAAGCCGTGGGGAGTTTTGGTAATGGAATGAACCGGCAGGACTTGGAGAAGCGGTCAACAACAGTGAGTATAGTAGTATGTCCTTGTGAATTGGGCAGGTCCGTAATGAAATCGACGGCGATGTGGGACCAGGGACGCTGTGGAATGGGGAGTGGTTGTAATAGGCCGGCAGGTGATTGACGGGATGACTTGGTGGTTTGACAGATGTCGCAGTTATGGATGTAAGCAGTGATATCCGAGGCGAGAGATGGCAACCAGAACCGGTTGGACACAAGGTGGATGGTCGCAGCGATGCCTGGATGCCCGGCGCTGGGTGCGGTATGCACTTCCTGGATTACCCGTTGGCGGAGAAGGGCTGGTACGTATGTATGTGTTGCTGGGCAGTCATTAGGTGGAGGTTCAGCCCGCTGGGCTTCGGTGATCTCGGACATGATGTCCCACTGGATGGGTGCCACAATGATTGAGGTAGGTAGAATTGGTTCGTTGGGTAATGGGTCGGCACAGGACTCGAACTGTCGAGATAGAGCGTCGGCCTTAGTGTTCTTGGACCCGGGTCGGTATGTGACTGTGAACTGGAATCGAGTGAAGAATAATGCCCACCTAGCCTGGCGATGGTTGAGACGTTTGGCGGTTTTCAGGTATTCAAGATTGCGGTGATCGGTGAGCACTGTGAATGGATATTTACTCCCCTCCAACCAATGCCGCCACTGCTCCATAGAGTTTGCGAGAGTAATAGGCGCATGGAAATAACTTGAGAGGGTTGCCTTGTCTCTGGGAGAGGATCGCCCCTATGCCTGTACTAGAGGCGTCCACCTCAACAATGAACTCTCGCTCTGGGTCTGGGTGATGCAGAATGGGTGCAGTGGTAAATAGATCCTTTAGTTTCTGAAATGCGGCGATAGATACAGGTGACCAGACCAGTTGTGTGCTTGCCCGCTTTAGCATGGAGGTGAGTGGAGCTGCCGTCAGACTGAAGTTACGTATGAATCTGCGGTAGAAATTAGCGAACCCCAGGAAGCGTTGTAGTTCCTTTACTGATGATGGACGAGGCCATTTTAATACTGCCTGAACCTTGCTGTCATCCATGGCAACGCCCTCCGCGCTGATAACATAACCCAGGAATGATGTAGCAGTTTGATGAAATTCACATTTCTCCAGTTTGGCATACAGCTGGTGATCTATGAGTCTTTGAAGCACAGAGCGTACGTGACGAACATGGTCGGAATAATTCTCAGAGAAGATCAGAATATTGTCGATATAGACAATCACCCACCTATTGAGCATGTCCCGGAAGACATCGTTAATAAATGCTTGGAAAACTGAAGGACTATTGACAAGCCCGAAAGGCATAACCCAGTATTCGTAGTGCCCGGATGTTGTGGAGAAAGCCGTCTTCCACTCGTCCCCCTCCCGGATGCGAATGAGATTATAGTTGCTGCGGAGATCGAGCTTGGTGAAGAGCCGAGCCGTGCGTAACTGTTCCAGAGCGGAGGGGACCAACGGCAAAGGATACCGGAACTTTACTGTGATGTCGTTCAACCCAAGATAATCTATGCAGGGTCTCAGACCTCCATCCTTTTTCTTTACGAAGAAGAAACCGGCAGACGCCGGCGAAGTGGAGGGTTGAATGAAACCTTTAGCCAGTTCCTCCTCTATATACTTCTTCATAGCCTCCGACTCAGGTTGGGATAGTGGAAATATACGCCCCCTGGGGGGCGTAGAGCCGGGGATCAGTTCTATAGCACAGTCACTGGTGCGATGCGGTGGAAGTTGTGAAGCTTTGACCTGACTGAAGGCCTCGACCAGATCCTGATATTCGTTAGGCAGTTTATCGTGAGGTGAACAGGTGGCAGGTGCTTTCATGAGGGATTCGGGGCGTGTGGGAGCCTGGATACAGGTTTGTTGACAACGCAGGAAATCTGTGGGTTATGTTGTTTAAGCCATGGAGAGCCGAGAATTAGAGGGTGTTGAGGGGATTTAATGAGGAAAAAACGTATTGTTTCTTTGTGCAGCGATCCAATCTGTAAGGTGATGTCATCACAAGTGTAGCAAACTCGTCCAGTCCCTAGAGGGCGTCCGTCTAGCGCCGCCACTGACAACACAGAATTGCAGGGTATTAGTGGAAAGCCGTGAAGGCGAGCAAAATCCAGGTCCATGAAATTGCCTGCGGCACCAGAATCGATCATAGCCTCTGTCTGAATTACTTTCTCTTGATATGATAGCATTGCAGTTATTGTGATGTTAGAGGAATTAAGGGCTGAACTCACCGCAGTAGAGCCGCGACTGGTGGGTCTCGTGGGACAAGAGGCTCGCATGTGGCCCGATTGACCGCAGTACAAACACAGGCGCAGTTGCATGCGTCTATCTCTCTCCTCCGAAGTCAGGTGAGTGGTGCCGATTTGCATGGGTTCAGGTTCGGTGGGCGAGACTGTGGTGGTATGAGTAGACAGAGACCCTCTGCTCGGACGTCTTGATCTGATTAAATTGTCTATGCGAATGGCGAGATCGATAAATCCGTTCAAACCTCTCCCCTCGTCGCGACAAGCCAGTTCAGATTGTAATTCCATATTTAATCCCTTGCGAAACAGCAGCTTGAGCGTGTCTTCGACCCATGTTGTTTGTGCTGCTAGAGTACGGAAAGTGAGTGCGTACTCCGCAGCTGTCTGTTTATCCTGACGGAGAGATAGAAGGAGCTCACCCGCTTCCTTGCCCCCCTCGGCGTGCTCGAAAACCTCGCGGAAGCACTGAAGAAAGGATTCGAGCGTGGCGTGCGAGGTCCTCCCGCCGACCCATACTGTTGTAGCCCACTCCAGCACCTTTCCAGTTAGCAGCGAGCAAATGAAAGCGATGCGACTCTCCTCAGTGGGATAAAGCGCGGGCTGTTGCGATATAAACAGGGAGCATTGAAGTAAGAAGCCCTTACATTTCGCTGGGGAGCCGTCGTATTTCTCCGGGAAGGTGAGACGAGGGCTGCTGGTGGTGTTCTGGATCGGAGCGGCAGCTGCAGGAGGCGTGGGTAATGACGGACTCATCTCCGCGGGCGTGACGCGCATAGTTTGGAGCGTCTTTACGAGTTCCTCGGTGATGGAGGTAAGACGTGTTAGCTGTTGTTGATGAACGGCCAATACACTGGCCTGTGTGGAGAGCTCAGTGGTCAGACGGTGTACAGCTGCTGGATTGGGGTCTGGCGAAGTCTTCTGTAACAAGGCAGACTCGGGAAGATCCATTCGCAGCTTTATTTTAATATCGTAGTCGTACAGGCAGGGGTCAGAAAACAGCAACAGCAATGTAGTAGGCAAGGCAGAGTCAGAAACGGTAACAGGCAACAGATCAGGGCGGGCGGCAGACAAGACAAGGGTAATCAAAGTCCAGGCAGAATAGTCGCAAGGCAGGCGGCAGACAGAGAGCGGAGGTCCAGGGCAGTCCAAGGTCATAGACAACAGAATCAATACACAGGGGAAAACGCTCAGAAATGAATGCATAGCAAATCAAGACTTCGCAAATAATGAATGGTGCTGAGAGTCATTTATAGTCCTGGGAATGAGCAGCAGGTGGAAGTGTGGGCGTGGCTAATCAGCCCAGGTACGGGGTATGGGAAATGTAGTCCATGAGATGGCTAGTACTCCGGAGATGGTGCCCTCAGGTGGTGATCGGAGGGAGCCACAGAGACCGTTTCTGTGACAGTAACGAAGCGGGACTCATGGTAAGATCCATCTGCAAGCTTTTATTAGCAGAACTTGTGGTCAAACAGGCAAAGATCAAACAGTGGCAAACAGGGGCGATTCTAGGATTTTGATTTTAGGGGGGCTCAGCCCCCAACAAGGGTATGATTAAAAACATATTATTTGACTATATGATTAATCTGTTCTATATTTATTTCTACTTATTAAAAATAACAACATGAATTATCAATTTGCCACTTCTATAAATCAAGTACAAATCTAGTATAAATAGTATAAATCAAGAAAATCAAAAATCCCTTTACTCTACGCTTACTCTAATTTATGTATCATGACACTCCTCCTGATTCATTATTACTTAATACAAAACTATATTTAATAATACAAAACAAAATAACTCCACATTCTCTCTCTGGGCCATCTAGTGCTTTCAGACAATGATGTGTGTCATTTCTGTGCATGGCTGCATAATGTAATGTCAAAATACATTATAATATGTCTGTAATTGTAAAAAGTAAATTAAAATAAATCATGATCGTTTTCTGAATCTAAAGTATGTTTTCATGGGTGTTAATCACTTCATTTTTGTAGGAATAAAAAACAACTATCACACAAGGGCTGAAGGTGAACGCAGCGAAACGTATTGGTATTGGATGAAAAACCGAGCCGTCCCGTGTGCTCCCAATGCTCCAGTAACATTACATTATGTAAACTGCAATGCATTTACAGGGGCGTAAATTTCATCTGACAGTAGGGGGGGACAATAAACATAAAATTTCTTACGAGCAATTTTTGAAGGGGACACAAATAACACAGCCAAAATTTTACTTATACAGAATATATGTAATGTTACACAGAAGAAAACCTACTATTATTAGTGTAGCATGGAGACTGTGCCATTATGCTCATTGTTTCTCTTTGGTTCAATGAAAAAAACTGACTAAATTGGCCAAAAAATATTATTCAAAATCTTATATATATATATATATATATATATATATATATATATATATATATATATATATATATATATTTTTTTTTTTTTTTTTTTTTTAAGTTGTTTACAACCAAGTCACCAAAATACGATGAATACCAAAGTCCCTTTTAGTCTTTGTGAATACACACTGAGCATAACCGAACACACAACAGTAAATCTATAAGCCTTATTACAGTTCACATATTCTTATCACAATGTTAATTGTTGTTGGTGTGGGTGACTTATCTTATAAATCCAACAAGCTATGGTAAACAAGCTAGGTAACATTATAATCGCTAAAATAGCGGACTCACGGGAAAATAAAATCATCAGTTATCATCTTTTTTGTTGTTGTTATGACTAATTACTCAGCACCGTCAGCATAGAGAAAATAATCACTTCATCCGATGTTTTTGAATAAAATAGCCTTGAGAGCCGACTTACTGGAACTCATCTGTCTGTAGAACTGTTCTCTCCCGCCGGCGCCGCCGGACTTCTACAGAACTACACACAAGCGAGTGTGACGTGAGCGGTGGACCAAACCACTGTGAGGCAAGGGAGGGGTGACTCAAAATGTTTCTAAACTTAAAACGCCCGTTTGCGTTTGTATTGCTTCACTACTTACATAATTATTATAAGTTTATATAATTTATGTACAATACTTAGCGTGGTTATTAATTATATTTTTTTTTGGGGGGGGGGGGGGGGGGCAGCACTCAGATAGGGGGGGTCCTGACCCCCCTGTCCCCCCCGCGATTTACGCCCCTGTTTTATGACAAAGAACTGCACCGATGCAGATGTAATATCATAGCATTAGCAATCTATCAATAAATGCACGCACAATCAAGCCGAAACTTGACGCAGCTTGCCGCCGTTTCAAATGAGTTTTTTTTAAAGGGGACTGAAGCGATCAAAAATTTATTAATCAAATATTTTTAGGGGGGCTGGGCAGAAGTTTAGGGGGGCTAAAGCCCCCCTAAAAAGGGCCTAGTGACGCCCCTGGTGGCAAACATGGATGGCAGAGAGCAGGCAGAATCGTAGTCGAGGAACAGGCAATGGGTCAGGGCTGGCAGATAACAATCGTAAATCCAAAAACAGAGCAAAAGGTCCAAAGGGTAGGCAGCAGAGTATCATATACAGGGAACAGACAGGATCAAAAACAGGCAGGCAAACAAAAATCAGGAATGCTCAGAAATGTCACAACAGTTAACAAGACCTCGCCATGAAGTGTGGTGAATGAGAGTCTTATATAGTCCAGTTAATGTGCTGCAGCTGGGTGTGGTGATTAGTGATTAGTGTGAAGTGTGTGCAGGTGACTGGCAGGGAGGATTATGGGAATTGGAGTCCGGAACTTGCTGGGAACGTGACACACACAGTGAAAGTTGCTGTTTAAATAACCAAATAACTAAGTCAACATGCTGACAAATCATATTCTATGACATGTCAGTAACTGTCATGATCACTGTCAGTTTCTGTCAGTTCCCGGACTACATTTCCCATCCTCTTTGCCAGTCACCTGCACACACTCCACACCAATCACCTGTTGCCACATACAGCTTAGCACATCATCTGGACTATAAAGGACTCACACACACACACCACCTCATCGCGAAGTCTTGTTTACTATTGTAGCATTTCTGAGCGTATATTATCCTGTCTGCCTGTCTGTTGTTATCGTTTCTGCCTGTTACCCGTTATCGACCCGTTGCTTCCTGACCCTTGCCTTGTCTGCTGTTCTGTGAATGATATCTGCCTGCCTCGATCTACTGCCTGTATCCTGACTATGACTCTGCCTGTCCCTTGCTGTTCCTGTTTGCTCCTATCTTGACCCTGCCTGTACAACCACGCTCACTTTTAATAAAAGCTTTGCATTTGGATCCCTGCCTGAGTCCCGCTCTGTTACAGTAACTGAAGACTACTGTCACTTACTAAAAGAGCAAAAATTGTGTTGTTACTGTAACAACAAAAAGAATTTGTACACCTATCATACTATATTAGTGGACAAACTGTCACATCATAAATCATAAATCAATACAATAAAAATCAAGGGCCATTATAATTTCAGCAAGGTTAATTGTGCATTCTAAGTTTTATGTGCCTTGGTGAGCTATCAAAGCAATGCAACTGCATCATAAAATTTTGCTGCCAATAAAACATTTGAACAACTGACTACATCATTCGGCCATTTACCTTTATAAAATTGTAGTTCAAGTAGATAATGACTAGTATCGCCAAGGTCATGGTCAAATGCTCAGACATTTACAGGTGCTGGTCATATAATTAGAATATCATCAAAAAGTTGATTTATTTCACTAATTCCATTCAAAAAGTGAAACTTGTATATTATATTCATTCATTACACACAGACTGATATATTTCAAATGTTTATTTATTTTAATTTTGATGATTATAACTGACAACTAAGGAAAATCCCAAATTCAGTATCTCAGAAAATTAGAATATTACCAATACAAAGAAAGGATTTTTAGAAATCTTGGCCAACTGAAAAGTATGAACATGAAAAGTATGAGCATGTACAGCACTCAATACTTAGTTGGGGCTCCTTTTGCCTGAATTACTGCAGCAATGCGGCGTGGCATGGAGTCGATCAGTCTGTGGCACTGCTCAGGTGTTATGAGAGCCCAGGTTGCTCTGATAGTGGCCTTCAGCTCTTCTGCATTGTTGGGTCTGGCATATCGCATCTTCCTCTTCACAATACCCCATAGATTTTCTATGGGGTTAAGGTCAGGCGAGTTTGCTGGCCAATTAAGAACAGGGATACCATGGTCCTTAAACCAGGTACTGGTAGCTTTGGCACTGTGTGCAGGTGCCAAATCCTGTTGGAAAATGAAATCTGCATCTCCATAAAGTTGGTCAGCAGCAGGAAGCATGAAGTGCTCTAAAACTTCCTGGTATATGGCTGCGTTGACCCTGGACCTCAGAAAACACAGTGGATCAACACCAGCAGATGACATGGCACCCCAAACCATCACTGACTGTGGAAACTTTACACTGGACCTCAAGCAACGTGGATTGTGTGCCTCTCCTCTCTTCCTCCAGACTCTGGGACCCTGATTTCCAAAGGAAATGCAAAATCTACTTTCATCAGAGAACATAACTTTGGACCACTCAGCAGCAGTCCAGTCCTTTTTGTCTTTAGCCCAGGCGAGATGCTTCTGACGCTGTCTGTTGTTCAAGAGAGGGTTGACACAAGGAATGCGACAGCTGAAACCCATGTCTTGCATACATCTGTGCGTAGTGGTTCTTGAAGCACTGACTCCAGCTGCAGTCCACTCTTTGTGACTCTCCCCCACATTTTTGAATGGGTTTTGTTTCACAATCCTCTCCAGGGTGCGGTTATCCCTATTGCTTGTACACTTTTTTCTACCACATCTTTTCCTTCCCTTCGCCTCTCTATTAATGTGCTTGGACACAGAGCTCTGTGAACAGCCAGCTTCTTTTGCAATAACCTTTTGTGTCTTGCCCTCCTTGTGCAAGGTGTCAATGGTTGTCTTTTGGACAACTGTCAAGACAGCAGTCTTCCCCATGATTGTGTAACCTACAGAACTAGACTGAGAGACCATTTAAAGTTTTTTGAGTTAATTAGCTGATTAGAGTGTGGCACCAGGTGTCTTCAATATTGAACCTTTTCACAATATTCTAATTTTCTGAGATACTGAATTTGGGATTTTCCTTAGTTGTCAGTTATAATCATCAAAATTAAAATAAATAAACATTTGAAATATATCAGTCTGTGTGTAATGAATGAATATAATATACAAGTTTCACTTTTTGAATGGAATTAGTGAAATAAATCAACTTTTTGATGATATTCTAATTATATGACCAGCACCTGTAGGTTAAAATGCATTTTTAATTGCTTTTTAAATTCAAACAAGCAAAAGTATATTAAATGCTATAAAAGTACAAAAGTACATTAATCCAACCAGTGGTCGCATTAGACTTTCTTGTCTATCATTTTGAGCTTTGCGAATCAACAGGAAGCCATTTGAATTAACAGGTTTTCTTTAAAAAAAAAATACTCACAAACACAGCAGTAGCCATCAGCTGACAGCTGAATGGGGCCCTGTAGAGCGAATCACAAAGGCACAATGTCATCAATGTGATTTAATCACCATGAACAGTCAATATAACATGTAAATGTTTGTTTCTGTGATATTTAATGTCATGGAAAGGAGGGCGCTGGACTGTGTATTTGTATACTAATTAATGGCGCACCCCCCATTCAGCACGGCTCCACTATTCCTCTTAGTCTGCCTTCATCTTGGTTAATGGCCTGGAGGAAAAGGGTTACACCAAGTTTTCCCCATTGGAAGAGGCTGTCGCTACGCATCTCTGTTCGGCCACTGCCCTCAACTGTAAGACTAAAGCTGTACACCCGTCTAAGCCGTGCAGAGCGACTTCTGCCAGTGATCACAGCCAGTGTATGCCGTGAGTGGCCAGGCTGGTTCTACCTTTCACACAATGCAATAATACAATATAATAATAATGAACATAAACAATTTAAAGAGCACTGACCTGTACTACCTGACTGCTGCAGATTCATTTTGCCGTTGATAGTGTTGCCATTAAAACGCATAAATTCGAGTCACAAACTGTTAAAAAAATTAAAATAATGTAATTTATTACTCACCCTCGTTCCACACCCATAAGACCTTCATTGATCTTCAGAACACAAATTAAGATATTTTGGTTGAAATCCGATGACTTAGTGAGGCCTCCATAGCCAGCAATGACATTCCTCTCTCAAGATCCATTAATGTACTAAAAACACATCTAAATCAGTTAATGTGAGTACAGTGGTTCAATATTAATATTATAAAGCGACAAGAATATTTTTGGTGCGTCAAAAAAACAAAATAACGACTTATATAGTGATGGCCGATTTCAAAACACTGCTTCAGGAAGATTCGGAGCGTTATGAATCAGCGTATCGAATCATGATTCGGATCGCGTGTCAAACTGCTGAAATCATGGGTGCTTCTCAATTCTTATTTGTGCATCCTCGTTTCCTTTCCACGCTTCCTTTCCTCGCGTCTTAGCTCCACCCCTTCAGGATGCGAGGGAAGGACGCAAGGAAAAGATGCGAGGACGGAGGAATTGAATCAAGTGAAATGATATCCTCGCTCCCTTTAGCGTCACTTCAAAGCGTCATCAGCTGCGCTCGAGGGATCTACCCACACGTTGTTAAAGTTTGGTTATTTAAAAAAAATTATAATAAATATTAATAAAGCAAGATGCCCCGTTGAAATATATGAGATATAAAGTTTATTTAAACTGCAAAAGTAAAGAATACATTTAAATTATTGTGACGGGGGAGGAGAATGTATACGTGCGTCAGGTTTCTCGACGAAAAAGACTTCCGCAAAGGATACACCTCTGTATCCTCGCTCATGACTCCTCAGGAAGCCTCCTCACTCCTCGTTCCTCACCTCCTCGCGGTGCAATTAGAAAATTGAGATGTCCTTCAAGATGGCTGAGCTCGATCGTTTTCCGGGTCATAGGATGGAGGACGGAGGAGCGAGGAAACAAGGAGGGATATTGAGGAGCACCCCATGTGACTTTGAACCGCTGATTCGACACTCTGATTCATTTATGCTCCGAAGCTTCCTGAAGCAATGTTTTGAAATCGGCCATCACTTAATAAGTCATTATTTTGTTTTTTTGGTGCACCAAAAATATTCTTGTCGCTTTATAATATTAATATTGAACCACTGAACTCACATGAACTGATTTAAATATGTTTTTAGTACATTAATGGATCTTGAGAGAGGAAATGTCATTGCTGGCTATGGAGGCCTCACTGAGCCATTGGATTTCAACAAAAATATCCTAATTTGTGTTCTGAAGATTAACAAAGGTCTTACAGGTGTGGAACGGCATGAGGGTGAGTAATTAATGACACAATTTTCATTTTTGGGTGAACTAACCCTTTAAATCAAGCTTTTAATGCACCTTTTATATTTACGACAGAATGTGAATAATTTACAGCTTCTGTCTACATGTGTGATTTGGATTAGTAAAAATAACTTTCACTGCTAGAACCTGCAAAATAAATACAGAACATGATTAATAAACCATTTAGCATCTTATTTGGATGAAGACTAATGGATAAAACATTGTCTTGTGTAAATAAAGTCCTAAGTTTTCTAAGAGACAACATGGATTCTTCCTCCAGGGGGCGCATGGAGGCTCAGAAACCGTCATTGACTCGCATTCAAATCACGTTTTTTGTCTCAAAAGAGATATGTTTACAATAAAAAGTGTAGTCGTTTAAATATATCAATGCCAAGGACTGGTGACTGACATACAATTTGAAATCCGACCAAAAACAAGCCCCTGCTCATCCTAATCATCATGACAAAGTGTGCTTCTATTCCGTCCTGGACAACAATTTACAGCTGAATAATTACACTGAAACACTTTAATAGAACTGAATGAATTTGTTGCAGAGTAAACATATGAGAAATACTATTTACTTGTTAAACTGTGACACAAGCCACGCCCGTTTATTTAAAGAGGTTTCGTGCAAATGCCATTCTACCCACTTTTATTTCTTTATTCTTTCCCATCATGCTCTGTGGAGTTGTGAGCGGAAGCATTCGCTTTTATTTGCTTATTCAACAAACCATAAAGCTTAAAATGCATTTTTCGCAATGATACTCGTGAGAATTTTAGCGTTGGTTGTGTAAAGTCAATATTAATGGGTAAGTCAGGGCATGTGGGTTACTAAGCTACTGTTGTTCATATTTGCAGTAAATGTTTATTTAAATAAATAAATATTTGCCACTATGTTTAACCGGTAATATTATATAAATAATCCTGAAAAAACTTTCGAGCTGTAATCTTACACCACAGCTTGTTTTTGTAAGCTATATCATATTTTGCAGAAGCGTGGTGCATCGTGTCTTGACAAGAATATTGCTGCCTTCACGTGCTCTCGGGATTATCGTAAATACGAGTTTCCTAATAATTGCAGATGGACGCCCACTTGAATGCGATGAGCTCGTAATCACGACTTCAGAAGTGGGAATTATCAAATTTCCGATAGCACGTGAAGGCAGCATAATTAAACGCGTTATTTAATCATGCATGCATTTTACTTCATCATCTTGAGCGAGTAAAACATTAAAAGTAAGCATTAAAAGTTTTTTTTTTTTTTGCCTGCATGCATGTGCATTGAAGTTTTGTGCATGCATTTATATTTTTTTATTATTTACATTTATCTATTCAAGTCTAGTCAAGTCACCTTTATTTATATAGCGCTTTTTACAATGCAGATTGTGTCAAAGCAGCTTTACATTTATAACTAGTATATAATTTTGGCTGCACAGCAGCTCTTAAAGAATAGTGTCAATGCAGGCAGATCAAAGCACTGTTGAAGAATACTGTCGAATATCAAATGTCAAGTCAAATGTCAATATTCATGCTTTTAATCTCATCCCTTCGAGGTTTGTTCATGCATTTATGTCAAATATTGATTTGTTCATCAGAGCACAATGACAGAAGCTCTCAGGAGGTGGATGGGGACAGTTGTGGATCCTCCACCTCAGGTTCGCCAGAGATGGACCGAAACCCGTCGCCTCCACCCGAGGAAGATGAGACTGAGGCCGGTGAAGAGGCGGACGCCATTGGGGAGACGGTGTACAGCAAACACTGGCTCTTCAGCACCCTGACCCGCCTCATTGAAGTATGCTAGACTTAATTATCATTGAATAATAGAATTTTTGTTTTAGATATGTAATTTGCGTTTTATTAAAAATAAAATTAAATTATAAAAGTTAACCCTCCTTTATAACAGTACTCAAACATGACTGTTCGTACCTCGATATTGAAGTCACGATTCGGTATGGATTTGATACAGGAGAAAACTAAACATAAAATTACTTTTTTTTTTCTTTTTTTTTTTTATTAAAAGAACACTCCACTTTTTTGAAAATAGGCTCATTTTCCAACTCCCCTAGAGTTACACAGTTGAGTTTTACCGTTTTCGAATCCATTCAGCCGATCTCCGGTTCTGGCGGTACCACTTTTAGCATAGCTTAGCATAGTTCATTGAATCTGATTAGACCGTTAGCATCTCGCTCAAAAATGACCAAAGAGTTTTGATATTTTTCCTATTTAAAACTTGACTCTTCTGTAGTTACACCGTGTACTAAGACCGACGGAAAATAAAAAGTTGCGATTTTCTAGGCCGATATGGCTAGGAACTATACTCTCATTACGGCGTAATAATCAAGGAACTTTGCTGCCGTATCATTCATTTTCCGTCGGTCTTTGTACACAATGTAACTACAGAAAAGTCAAGTTTTAAATAGGAAAAATATCAAAACTCTTTGGTCATTTTTGAGCGAGATGCTAACGGTCTAATCAGATTCAATGAACTATGCTAAGCTATGCTAAAAGTGGTACCGCCAGACCCGGAGATCGGCTGAATGGGTTCGAAAACGGTAAAACTCAGCTGTTTAACTCTAGGGGAATTGGAAAATGAGCCTATTTTCAAAAAAAGTGAAGTGTTCCTTTAAGCAGCAGTTTATTGAATTTTTCTTATACTTTCTTAACTCTTTCCCTGCCGTTGACGAGTTATCGCTTCGTTTATGAGCAAACGCTTTCCCGTAGGGCTGCACGATTTATCAGTAAATGCTTCTCATGTCTGACAAGATGTATAACGCATGTTGATTTTTCAAATGTACATTATAAGCAACTCAAACTTGCAGTGCTTTCAGATGGATTAGCATTTGGAGTCATACTTCATTGACAAGCTGCGCATAAAAAAACAATCACAGCCTTTGCGATTTCATAATCGCACTAAGAATTGCGTTTAAGTTCAATGTTATTTGTCATATCGTGTGATAAATTGTGCAGCCCTACTTTCCCGCCATTGAAGAGATTATCCGGCTTTCCATGTTTTCACTGTCATACGCTAGGGGGCGCTATCACACATCTTCTGAAAGAGTACTTAATCTCAAAAGGAGAAATTTTCTTTTACAGAAATTGCTTTATAAGGACTACAACAAATAGCTGGTAGGGACTACAACGAGCTTCTTCCTGGGTTGGTGACATCACTAACCCTAATATTTACATAAACTCCGCCCCCAAGAACACACAACAAAGGGGGTGAGGCCATGTTGGGCTGCTTTAGAGAAGAGGAAGAGTCGTTGTAGTAGAGTGTTGTTGTCATGCCGTCATTTTATGCCGGACTGCTTCACAAATGAGGGTCAATTCATGCTGGATTTGCACAAAAGATTAACATGACGGCACATGCTAGTTGATGAGTTGAATCAACTCCACAGCAACTACATAAATGTATCCACTCTCCATTCAGAAACGTCCAGATGCATTCTATAAGTCATGAGTCTCTCCATCAGTGTCGACTCCGGTTTGAACAATGTAAGGCTGAACACCGTTACTGACAATCCTCATTTTGGCTGCATGAGATTCTCCAGCTTTGTTGTTGTTGAGCAACTGAAGCACAAGCTGTTAAAGCTCCGCCCTCTTCTGGAAAGCGGGCTGGGAGCAGCAGCTCATTTGCATTTAAAGGGACACACAAAAACGGTGTGTTTTTGCTCACGCACAAATTTTGACAAGTTATAATAAATGATCTGTGGGGTATTTTGAGCTGAAACTTCACAGACACATTCTGGGGACACCAGAGACTTATATTACATCTTGTGAAAAGGAGCATAATAGGCCCCCTTTATAAATAAAACATAAAAAATAAAATGTAATTTTTAATGAAAACATGAATAAAATCAGCTCCTCTGTTTCTTTCTTAATTTAGACCCTTTTGAATTATATGGTTTTACATATCAGGACATGACAAAAATCATCTGGTCCTTGGCAGATCCTAAGATAAACAACAACACCTGTTAACCTGTGTCATTATTTATTTAACAAAAACTAGGCCACAATGGAAGCCAAGAACACCCTATGATTTAATTGCTTATCGAACCACATTATTACCTTATAGATGGTGACAGATCAAGGAAATGGCCCGAGTGATTTTTCCATGGAACTGATGGATGATCTGGAAGAGGACTTGTGTAAAGTATGGGACATGGCTATGAATAAGGTAAACCAATACACCCTCCTTGATGGCATGTAATGTGTATACACGGTGTTCCAAGTTATTATACCTGGAGGATTTTAGTACAATAAATAATGAGATTTTATGTTTTCAAAGAAAGTATTTGTATGTTTTATTCCTCATATCTTTTTAGAAATGGAAAACCTACTTAAAGAGGTTGATCCACATTATTAAACAACCACAGTTCTCATGCAATATGGGGGGGGGGAAGAAAGAACTTTCTGAAGATGAAAAGCATGAAATGGTGCAATATCTTGCAAAAGACATAACTAATATTTTGCAAAAACTGAAAAGAGATTGTCGAACTGTCACATTTTAGAGCACAGAAGAGCCCAGTCAGATAAAAGGCTTATTAAGGGACGTTTCTGTCAAACATATTAATTGTATTAAAGGGTTAGTTCACCCAAAATTGACATTTCTGTCATGAAGAACTCACTCAGCATTCGGACATAAACACGGAAGCCTGCGCTTCTTTCACTACGTCAGCTGTTTATTGTACTAAAATCCTACTGATATGTCACTTGCATAATAATTTGGAACACAGTGTATATACGCATTACATGATTTTTCTCTCCAGGATGTGGCTGTTTTTCTTCAAGAGTTCAAGGCTCCAGACATCTTGCTGGGTGTGATCGCAAAGTCACGCAGTCCACGGCTCACCGTAAGTCATTTTACCACTGTAAATGCTCGTACGCTGAAGAATTATATGTCAGATTTTCCTTGCTGCTTTCTTATGACTTTATATAATTACTCAGAGCATTTGTTACAGGAAATCTGTGTTGGAATTCTGGGTAATATGGCCTGTTTCCATGACACATGTGTCTCTCTCAGCCAGAACTCTGACTTGGGGTAAGACGTACACACACTGAGCATCATTCTCCCTTTCTGTTTCTCTTCAGATTAACTGAACTAGTTTTGTAAATACAGTACTACTACTACTACTGTTAAACTATGTCTGACATGTATATCTCAGCGCTGTGTTACTTCTGCTGCTCGGAGACAATGACCCACCTACGCTCTTGGAAACGTGCAGGTCAGTTAGAAAATTCTAAGAAGATTTCACAATATATGCCACATTTTACTTTCTCTGAATGTCGGTGTCTGACTTGCAATACTGTGGCTTTCTCAGACTCCTGCTAACATGCATGTCTCAGCCTGATGTCGCCCCTCTGTGGCTAGAGAGGATACGGCAGCAGCCCGCGGTGTGTGGCAGTCTGTGTTTCATCATGAGCAGCTCCACGAATGGTCAGTGATGTTTAAAGATGCTGCTAATGGTACTTTCAATGAATAGAGCAAAAAAGTGCCTGAAACTCATGTTTTTTTGCAATAAACATGTAAAATATTTATTATTAATATTAACTTATGTATATTTATTTTAATTTTCTTGTGTTATTTTTTTTTGGCAATAAACATTACAAAAAATCGTTCGTTTTTATGTCATTTAAAAATGCAGCCATTACTTGATTGGACTGTCACATAATCCTTCAGAAATCATTCAAATATGCTGATTTGGTGCTCAAAAAATATGATTTTTATGTTGTTGTTTTTAGCAATAACATTAAATAAACATAAACATATTTAGCATTATTATTAATTTACTCATATTTATTTCTTTTTATTTTCTTGTGTGTTTTTTAGCAATAAACATAGACATTTAAAATTATTAACATTTTTATTTAATTTTCTTGTGACTTATTTTTGTTTTTAGCAATATACATTAAATAAACATTTAATATTATTATTATTAACTTTTTATTTTAATTTTCTTGTGTGATTTATTTTTGTTTTGTTTTAAGCAACAAACATTAAGTAAACATTTAACATTATTATTATTTATTATTAACTAACTTTTATTATATATGTTTTTAATAACTTTTTTACAGATTTTTTTACTGATAAATTTATATGTATATAAATTTAAGAGAAATAATTGTTTGAATTTTTTCTTATAATAAATTCATATAGCTAAATAATACATTTTTGTCATGTTTAAAATGTTCATATTTAATATATCAAATAATATATAATAAAGTTAATGTTTAATAGTTTAATATTTTACATTAAAAGTTAACATTTAACAAATGTTGTTTTTTTTTTTTTTTTTGCTTTATTTATTTGAATATTAGTTTACATCAACATCTTTAAAATACACCAAATTAGATATTTGGTTTGAAAATATTAAATAAATATTTAAAAATAGTTATTATTATAATTATTAACTTATCATTCATATTTATTTATTTTCATTTTCTTGATTTTGTTTGTTTGTAGAAATAAACATTTAATAAACAATTATTAGTAGTATATTATTTAAGATTATTTATTATTTTCTTGTGCAATTGTTGTAGTTTGTTTTTTGCAATACATATCAAATAAACATTTTAAATTATTATTATAAATGTAATGTAATTCACTTATATATATATATATATATATATATATATATATATATATATATATATATATATATATATAATTTTACATTAAATTTTACACTTAATATATAATATATATATATGATGTAAATTAATATTCTGTATTTTTTCCTTAATTAATCGAATATTAGTTTACATCAAAATCAATACCAAATTTTAAAATACAGATATTTGATGTGTTTGAAAACCTTTTAATGGTAGTTTAATTAAATATTAGATTATAGTTTATCAAAACTATAGTAACTCTGAAGTATTGTGACACTAAAGTGTATCTCTCTCTCTCTCTTTGCAGTGGATTTGCTGGTTAAGGTTGGGGAGTTGGTGGATAAGCTCTTTGATGAGGACGAGGAGATAATGAAGAGTTGGGTGTCGACCCCACCCAGTGAGAGTGACCCACACAAGGACACACAGCAGGACATTGCATCCTCTCTGCTTGAGGCGGCCACACAGCTTAGGTGAGACATATTAATTAAGGTGATGTGACCTTCTGCTCGTCTGTCCGAAGTGTTTACCAACCTATTCCTGTGTCTGCTGCTAGATTAAGAGAAGATGTTCCACCTGGATTCACATCACTGTTCATTCACTTAACATTTTGTTTTGTAGGTCAGAGAGTCCAGAAGCTCTTGAAGTTTATCTTCATTCGCTCCAGCTTCTGACTACAGTAGAAGAGGGCATGCAGGCTCTGGGTGAGACCTACACACATACTGATCCCTGAAAATATTCATTTGTATTTAGAATTTGTATTTTTAAGAGAACAATCATACAGATGTTCATGTGTTTCTTTTAGATAAACTTTGATGATCTTCTGTGATAGTCTCTTCTGGTCGCAAAGTCTGAATTTATTTGATCGAAAATACAGTAAAATGGCACTATTTGAAATATTATTACAATTTTAAATAACTGGTTTCTATTTGAAGATATTTTAAAATTTAATTGATTCCTGTGCAAAAGTGAATTTTCAGCATCATTACTCCAATCAGTGTCACGAAATCCTTCAGAAATCATTCTAATTTGCTGATTTTGGGTATGATTCTCGGTTTGGATGCAAAAGGTCCCGAGTTCAAATCCCGGACGAGCCCCCAATAAATGTTACGACCCCAGATATTGTCTAGGGCAGGGGTGCCCAATCCTGCTCCTGGCGATTGACTGTCCTGCAAAGTTATGCTCCAACTCTAATCAAACACACCTGCCTTTTGATTTTCAAGTGATCCTGAAGACCTTAATTAGTTGCTTCAGGTGCGTTTGATTAGGGTTGGAGTGTAACTTTGCAGGGCAGGCAATAGCCAGGAGCAGGATTGGGCACCCGTGGTCTAGGGTTTGGAGGATTCAGCATTTAAAAAATAATAATTATAAGTGTTTGATGGCAAGAGGCAAAACACGGGTAGAGTTTACGATACACAATCAAAAAAAAAAAAAAATAATAAGAGTAAGAGATGGAAAATAATATTTACAAAGAAAAAGGTACAAAAAAAGTGGAAGAAACAGAAATCTTTTATAACTTTATGTCTGTACTGTCACTTTTGAAGGATTTAATAAAGTAAAAAAATAAATAAATTATGATAAAAATGGATGCTCCTTTATATTAAAATATCTCACTTTATTGTTTGACTGTCCACAGAAAGGTGTATGAAATGTGTAGCAATGTTTTCAGATTTTTCCTTTGTCTACAGTATCAGATGGAGCGTGTGGTCGTGCGTTGTGGACATTTGTGAGCAAGATCGTATGTGAGGATTTCTGTCAAGCGGACGACCCTCCTCTCATCCTGCAGGAGCAGAAGGCTCTCCTGGCCCCGGCGCTTGCCCTGCTGTCTGCGTTACACTCCAGTCTGCAAATGGATATCAGTATGAAACACACACTGACTAAATAGCATATCAAATTAAAATTTATGGGAGGGATTTTTGTTTGGTATTATATCACTGTATATCACTGTTTCGGGTTCAGTGTCTGTTTATTCATTGCAGGTGCAGAATTAATAGGAAGTCTTATTCGCATTCTGCAGTTCAATGCTGAATACTGTCAGAGCCGTACTGCTGGAAGCTCTGAATCAGGAGAGAGTCAGAAAGAAGAAGAGAAACAAGTGGAAGATGTACAGCTCAAAGCTTTAGTCGAAACCACAGCTGAGTTCCTCTCAGTCGTAATTATGGAACTGACGAAGGTGAAATTGCCAACTATCCAGTATACAAAATATTAATAAATGATTAAAATCTAACTTAAGATATATTATATAATCTTATAATATACTATATTATAAAAATATAAATTAAATTATTCTATGTTACTATATTACATTATATTTATTATAAAAATATAAAGTAAATAAAAAAATTATAAAATTATAAATTATTTTATATATTATTATAAAAGTGTGGTGAACAAAATATTAATAATTAAATCGTAATGTAAGATATTTATTTACTACATTATATTATTCTATGTAAAAATATACATTTAATTCCAAAATACACTATATTATATTATATAAAAGTTTTTTTTAAAAAATTATTATATAATATTATATTATGTATTTTTCTTACAATAAATTAATATAGCTAAATAATACATTTTTGTCATGTTTAAAATGTTCATATTTAATATATAAAATAATAAAGTTAATGATTAATAGTTTAATATTTTACATTAAATTATTTTTTCTTTACTTGAATATTAGTTTACATCAACATCTTAAAAATACAATATATTTGTATTAAAATCAGCCAGATATTTGATGTTTGAAAATATTAAATAAACATTTAAAAAATATTTATTATTATAATTATTAACTTATTCATATTTATTTTCATTTTAAACATTAAATAAACATTGATTATTATTATATTATTAAACTATATTATATTATAAATTCAATTTTTAAAAATTACATTTAAAACCATCAAGTTCACAAAATAATATTAAATGATTAAATTGTAGTGTAAGATATATTATATACTACATTATATTATTCTGTATTACAAATGTAAAATTACATTCCAAAACTATATTATATTAGATACATTTAAAGCTATAAAGCTTCCAAAAATAATAATTTATTAAATTCTAATGTAATATCATATACTACATTATAATATTTTATATTATAAAAGTATAAAGTCCATTGCAATATTATATTATATTATATTATATTATATTATATTATATTATATTATATTATATTATATTATATTATATTATATTATATTATATTATATTATATTATATAAATTGTGAAAATTCCCTTTAATTTTCAGGATCTTCTATCATCGGTAGTCAAGGAAGGGCACCTGACAGAGGAAGGCTGTGTGTCTGCTGTTGGCACCCTTGTACCACAACACAGAACGGCTGTACGTTCTTCACTTTTCTTTTTCTTATTTGTTCTTTTCACTGCTTCCTACAGACTGATTAAGCAGTTCTTCTCGTCCTTTCTCATTCTACAGGTCCAGCACCTGGTTGGCTTGTTGTCAGAAGTGGAACCGAAACTGGCAGACATTATAAAAAAGGACATTCCCATTTCATCCAATGTGTCAAGCTGAATTCTGCTGGACAAATGCAAAGTGTTCTTTAGCTCCAAGATCTCAAACCCAAAAGACTGGAAATGAGTTTCTTACCTCCTTGTGAACGGACTTATCCTTGGTTTAAATATGAAAAAAAATTTGCTTTCATAGTAAATGCTATACCTTAAAAATGTTTAAATTGTGTATATTATTGTTTTGTTTGTATACACAGACATCTCTATCTAGTAAACATAACCTGTTTTGTACTTGTCTTGAAATAATAATTTTCATTTATATATATATTTCCAAGTGCACAATTTTTTTTTTTTTACGTTATTTAATATCCATTATGCTTCACACAATACCGAAAGGTCACTCAAATCTTTTAAAAATAACTTCCAGCACGATAGCGAACATGACGTGTTTTTTTTTTTTTTACGCACTCGGCTGCGTACACTCGAGTGTTTACTGATGTTCGCTGCTCAAAAACCCCATCAGGTGCCCCTCAAACGTGCGCGCCACGTCCGGGTTGTGATCGCCTCCCTCATTTGCTTTCCAAATGGCCTGCGCTATCAGAACGGGGAGAAAGGGACTACTGCGCACTTCCCGCGTATGTGACGCCAGCAGGAATATAGCAGCTCTTTAATTAAGAGTTTGGATTGATATGCAGAGCGCGCTGCATTCTTATGGAAATGTGGCGTGTAGGAGGAGGACCTGAGAGAGACACGGCCAGACACTCAGCTGGGATCTCAACATAGACTGAATGGAAAACAGACGGGGGCTAATTTTAACCACGTTTGCGTGATTTCGAGCCGCTGGCTTATGTTGTTTTTGAGGGAATCTTGGTTGGCCTGAAAAGGCCAGATGCTCAAGGACTTTTGATTGACATGTGTCTGTGTTTAGCTCTACCTGAGGCTGATCTGTCAGACAAACCTCAGGGTGAGGAAGCACTTGGGTTGGTTAGATCCAGACCGCTGCGTGTATGAGTGAACGCCCAACTAATATGAATTGACGGAGGGCTGGTTGAGATGGAAACCGTGCTGTTCATGTAGAAGTAAAAGCATGACATAAATGATTGGCAGCTGTCAATCATCTTCTCACTGGTGCCCAGAACTCCTGTTTTGATGACATGCAAAATGGCTAAAATGCTTCCACATCACGCACTAACTAGTCTACTATGATGTGTGCGACAGCCTGTTAAAGTCATACATTTGGGCTCTATTTACACTTGGTATTGTCCACAAGTGGACAATGGAGACATTCCCATTCACACCTGCCATTTTAAAAGGGACCTATTATGTCTCTTTTCACAAGATGTAATATAAGTCTGTAGTTTCAGTTCAAAATACACAGCAGATAATTTATTATAGCTTGTCAAATTTGCCCCTATTTGGGTGTGAGCAAAAACATGCAGTTTTTGTGTGTCCGTTTAAATGCAAATGAGCTGCTGCTCCAGAAGAGGGCGGAGCTTTAACAGCTCGTGCTTCAGTTACTCAACAACAACAAAACTGGAGAATCTCACGCAGCCAAAATGATGATTGTCAGTAATTGTGTTCAGCCTTATAAATGCAATCTTGTTGAGCACAAGATACTTCCTTCAAATACATTAAAAAAAATTTCCTGACTAACACTTTTGAATGGTAGTGTGCATTTTTATTTAAAGGTGCCCTAGAACCCTATTTCACAAGATGTAATATAAGTCTAAGGTGTCCCCAGAATGTGTCTGTGAAGTTTCAGCTCAAAATACCCCTGTGACGAGCAGGGCGGGCGAGAGCCGTGAGGGAACGGCGCGAGGCCGGTGACGCGAGTGATAATGAGCGTCACCTGCGAGGCGTGCCGGCCTCGAGTCTCTCACGGAGGAGCTCCGGAGGCATAAAAGGAGGAGCGACTACAATGAAGGACGAGAGAGGACCAGGCCTGGACTTTATTTTATGTTTTATTATGTTTGTGTGGCCGGCAGACGTCCGCGAGGGTCTGCCGGCATTACTTTTTTTTGTTTTGTTCTTTGTTTATTTTATATTAAAGTTTTGTTGAATGTTCGCCGGTTCCCGCCTCCTTCTTCCCACATTGACTGACCTCGTTACAACCCCATAGATTTTTTATTATATTTTTTAACTGCCTATTTTGGGGCATAATTAAAAATGCACAGATTCAGCGCGCTTCCCCTTTAAATGCTTGCGCTCCCCGCCCCCAAGCTCGCGACTCTATAATACATTGCATAAACAAAGTTCACACAGCTAATATAACCCTCAAATGGATCTTACCAAAGTGTTCGTCATGCAAGTATGGCATTATTTTTGATGTTTACATTTGATTCTGAATGAGTTTGATAGTAGCCTATGCTGCAGCTAACAGGGCTAAAGCTACACAGTTGGAGAGACCTTTAAAGAATGAAGATAAGTTTATGAATTATACAGACTGCAAGTGTTTAAAAATTAAAATAAAGACATGGCTCTGGTCTCCGTGAGTACAGTAATAAATGATGGTAACTTCAACCACATTTAACAGTACATTAGCAACATGCTAACGAAACATTTAGAAAGTCAATTTACAAATATCACTAAAAATATCATGATATCATGGATCATGTCTGTTATTATTGCTCCATCTGCCATTTTTCGCTATTGTCCTTGCTTGCTTGCCTGCATAAAGTCTGTTGATTCAGCTCTGTGCTGCTCCAGACGTTAATACTGGCTTGTCTAATGCCTTGAACATGGGCTGGCATATGCAAAATTTGGGGGCGTACATATTAATGTAACCTATTTTCACGATCCAATTAATTTAGTTGTTAAAAATGGTTCCAGTTCTATATATATATATATATATATATATATTTTTTTTTTTTTTTTTTTTTTTTTTTTTTTCACATTTACAATGGCTGTTGTTGGCTTTAAGTGTGGCCTAAAGGTATGATTTTGGGGCTACTGCATGACTCTAGCTAACATCAATGATAGCAAAAAAGCATCAGCACATTGTCGTCATTTAGTGGTAGCCACCTTATTATGGTTCATATAGATTCAGTGGCATCTTTACGATTGATTACCTCAGAAATTCCACTTGTTGAATAGACAACTGGAACAGGTAGGAACTCGACAATGCATGTCATTAAACATGAATGAGGTCTTTGGAGTACACAGCAGTCACGTGACACACGCCATTGTGCACTCTGGCACGTACGTCTCTTTTTCACTCGTTCGCCCAGCTGCTTGTGCAGTCAGAGCTCATTAAAGGCCGTGTAGCTGCCTCTCATCAGAGCCTCCTTCAGCTGCTGTTTATCTCTCCTGTCAACAGCAGTACAATGAAACTTTCTCTCGGTTCACGCCGGATTTCCCAGAATAACTCTGATGCCATCTCATACTTGATGGTCTGTCCCAACTGTTTAAAGATGCATTCTGTTATTATTTACTCACCTTCGTTTCAATCCAAACCTACACTTTAAAACATGCTGGGTTGCATATTTGACCCAAACATGGGTTGAAACAACCCAGTATTTTTTTTAGACTGTATATGATGCACTAGAAGATATTTTAAAGGAATGTTTTTCTTTCTTTCCATACAAGGACAGCATATCAACCACAGCTTTCAAACTCAAAAAAGGACTAAATAACAACTTAAAAGTATCAAGTGTAGTCTATTGTCCACTAGTATACAAGATTCCAAGTCTTTTTAAGCCATTTATGTATGAAGAACAGAAAAATAAATGTGTTGAAAATTATTTACTGCTAATCTCAATTGTTTTTGCATTCAGAATAAAATAAATAAATAAAAAAAGTTGTCTTGACATCTCACACCAAACAAAAGTTTGGTTAAATCAAAAAGAATTAAACCAACCCTCTTTTATTTTTTTAAATGTGTTTTTTAGTCATTTATAATATATATATATATATAATGTATTATTATAATTATTGTTATTATTATTACTTATATATACACACGTCACTGGGACCACTTTTTTTTCTTTTTCTTTTTGCTTTATTTGTAATGTATTTATAAAATTAATTACTAATAATTAATATATATATATAATATATATTAATTATATATATATATATATATATATATATATATATAAAATGATTTTTAAAGTTTTTTTACTTTAATTACTAATAATTAATATATATATATATAATATATATTAATTATATATATATATATATATATATATATATAATGATTTTTAAAGTTTTTTTTACTGTATTTATTATACATATACAAATATTTATTATTATTTTTTAAGTATAGTTTTACAACATGTCAGTGGGACCACTTTTATTTTTTATTTGTTTTTTGCTATATATATATATATATATATATATATATATATTTTTTTTTTTTTTTAGGGTTTTTATTATATTTATTATATACCTATACAAATATTTTTTAGTACCATAAGCTGTATTTGTATAGCAAAATAACAGAGGTCCAACTCTCCTTTTGAGTACCACAGAAAACAGGTTTCGAACAACTTGAGGGTAAGTAAATAACGACATTACAGTCATGTTTGAAGTGAACTATTGCTTCAACCTCCTTTTTCCCTCACTTCTTTCTTTTTGTTTGCCTTTAAACTTGTTTATCTTGTACCTGACATGATAAGAAGTGTAAAGAAGGAAGTGTCTTTTCAGTGTTGGTAAGCATTCAGGAACATTTTGATGTCTATCAATAATGACAGTGCATCTGCAAGAACAGAAATTGGGTCTGTTGAACTTGCGACCCTTCTGGCCTTTGAAATGTCAGAGCTGAGTGATTTCTCAACCAGAACCTGACAGCCATCTAAATGACAAGTTCATAGTGAATTAGTAAACACTGTAACTCGTGTCAGCCGATAGCATATGTTTTGTGTTTGTTCTGTCAGAGGTGGAGCTCTTAAAATGATCTTCCAACACCACTGACACACAAATGACTGTGTACATATAAAAATAACTTCCTTGTTTACACACAATTTTGTCATTGTGACATTATTTGATATTGAAAATGACGCGCGCTACCAGTAAAACATTTGGTCGTGCCGCTCAGTGCAACCGCATTTATTATGTCCTGAATATTTTTGCTTCACAATTCAAACTCATGTTGCTATTGTTCATGCCATACAGCGGCCTGCTGAACTCATTTATAATGCAAAGCAGCTTTTCGCATAGAGCAGATGCCGTGCAGTTCTTGGTAGAATCTCGATCTGTGAGATCAGAATTAGATGGGAAGCTACAATTTTACACAATATTGTAGAAGTAGAATCTAGATTTTAGAATCTAGTGTGGTTTGCTCATGAACAAATTGTTATGATGCTGAGTGTTTGCCAGGGCTCTGCTATGTGATTTCTAAGGCATTGTAGGTGGTCGCTAGGGTGGTTGCTAACTGCAACCACCCTAGCGACCAAAACCACCCTAGTCAAAAGATGTTTTTAATGTTGTTCATGGGAATTAAATAATGGTTCTTTATTGGCATTGATGGATCCATGAAGAACCTTTAACATCCATTACACAAGATTCTTTATAGTGGAAAAAGTGTCTTAAGATTCTTAAAATGTTCTTCATATTAAGAACTGTTCACTGAAAGGTTCTTTGGGAAACCAGAAAACGTGAGGGAAAATCCACTGATCATCACGCTCTAGTAATGTGTTTGTGTGTGTAAGTGGTTTATTGCGTGTCCTCATGTGCACCGTGGAGTTGGTATCATAATTGAGATTAAGGCGGATCGCCAAGCTCAGGTATCACACTATGTGTGTGTAAATCCCTTGATTGAATTGAACAGAACTGGGCCAGGTTATCAGTGAGGGGTCTGTCTAGGATGGGCGTGTTCTCTGTGTCACCTGCTAAGAATACTCACACACTTTCCCTTGTCTCTAGTTCCTCTCTCTCTTACACACTAGTGTTGTGTAGGTGAAGTGGATTTGCCTTCTTCAAGGACTGCCAGAACATTTTCTGCAAATATTGCAAAATTTAATTTAGTTAATACACAACTCCAAATATAAAAACATATAGAATGGTTAAAAAGTTGTTTATGTTTATTAGGGACCAAGCACCAATGGTGTGAGGACCCTATTGGAATTGCTCGGTCAATTCTTCTCTGAAATGAATCACATTTTTGAGGACCTAAACATGCTCAAACTCATGAAACTTTGCACATGCGTCAGAAGTGGTGAAAATTTACGTCTGATATGGGTTTCAGAATTAGGTGTGGCAAAATGGCTCGATAGCGCCACCTACAAAATTTCAATTAAGCGCCCTTTGTGCTATGTTTCACATACAAGAATGAAATTCAGTAACAGCCAAATACCTACAAAAAAGTCACTGGGAGCAAAATCTGAAAACCCAACAGGAAGTGAGATATTTTGCATTTTCTCTGCAAAATTTGTGTAGTTTTTGCCATTTCCAGATGTTGTACTTTAACAAACTCCTCCTAGAGCTTTAATCAGATCACCATCATATTTGGTCAGTCTAATCTAAAGGTCTTAGTGATGTTAAATTGTGAAGATCTTGAGTTTTCGTTGGAGAGTGTGTCCGTGCCGGCCTGACAAAATTCAATGTTTGGTCATGAAACAGGAAGTTGTTTTAAATCGGGCATATGTCCGATCTGCCCCAAACTTCACATGTTTTATTTAGAGTCCTAGCCTGAAGACATCTACATGACAATATTCAGTTATAGTAATAGCGCCACCTACTGGAAACTGGAAGTGGTGTGTTTAACACTGTGATGTACTTCTAACAACATACTAAAATATTCAATTGAGTGCTAAACATGCATCCTAAAACATAGCAACACTTAACTGAGTGCTAAAGCATGCTATTATCTTCATGAAACAGGAAGTTGTTGTAACTCAAGCATACAATGTCCAATCTGCCTCAAACTTCCAAACTGTCCTCCAAAAAAAACCCCAACCCTATAGGTCGTTTTTCAAACACCTTATTACAACCTATATTTACGTTTTAAAGTCATGCGCCCTCTAGCTGGCGTAAAAATAATGACAGTGTTGTGTTACGTCTGTCGTCATAAAATGACGTATGACTGTCGTTACCAATCAAAATGCGTGTTCATTTAAAGGTAGCCTAGAATTAAAAATTGAATTTACCTCGACATAGTTAAATAACAAGAGTTCAGTACATGGAAATGACATACAGTGAGTCTCAAACACCGTTGTTTCCTCCGTCTTATATAAATCTAATTTGTTTAAAAGACCTCCGAAGAACAGGCGAATCTCAACATAACACCGACTGTTATGTAACAGTCGGGATCATTAATATGTACGCCCCCAATATTTGCATATGCCAGCTCATGTTCAAGCATTAGACAAGGGCAGGATATCTGGATGTGCACAGCTGAATCATCAGACTAGGTAAGCAAGCAAGGACAACAGCCAAAAATGGCAGATGGAGCAATAATAACTGACTTGATCCATGATATCATGATATTTTTAGTGATATTTGTAAATTGTCTTTCTAAATGTTTCGTTAGCATGTTTTGCTAATGTACTGTTAAATGTGGTTAAAGTTACCATCGTTTCTTACTGTATTCACGGAGACAAGACTGTCGTTATTTTCATTTTTTAAACACTTGCAGTCTGTATAATTCATAAACACAACTTCATTCTTTATAAATCTCTCCAACAGTGTGTAATGTTAGCTTTAGCCATGGAGCACTATCAAACTCATTCAGAATCATATGTAAACATCCAAATAAATACCATACTTGAGCGATTAGACATGCTGCATGACGAACACTTTGTAAAGATCCATTTTGAGGGTTATATTAGCTGTGTGAACTTTGTTTATGCTGTTTAAGGCAAGCGTGAGCTCCAGGGGCGGGGAGAACGAGAATTAAAGGGGCCGCAGCCTGAATCAGCACATATTTAATGATGCCCCAAAATAGGCAGTTAAAAAATGAATAAAAAAACTCTATGGGGTATTTTGAGCTGAAACTTCACAGACACATTCAGGGGACACCTTAGACTTATATTACATCTTTTAAAAAGACGTTCTACGGCACCTTTAAATGCAATGTGTGGACTTTTTACACCATTTGTCCTATTTCCATTTAGCAAAACTCATTTTTTTACTAACGACTACACCCACCCCAACCCTAAACCTACACTTAGTGATTTATAGTGCATATACACTGGGATCGAACCCATGATCGCATGATCACATGATTGTATATTGTTGTATATTGCAATGCTCTGCCAATTGAGCTACGCGAAACCCGAAATATGACGCAGATAAAAGGGAACAATGCATTAAAATGAAAGTGTCCCGTTGTCGATAGAAGTGCAACTTTAGCAAACGCTCCTATGGGTCGTATTTCAGGGAAGTGACAAACAACCTATATAGGCGTATTGTTTGGAGAACATGTTGCAAACTTCACATTGATAAGTGCCCTGGCCTGAAGACATCTGCACGCCAAAATTTAGTTATAGTCATAGCGCCACCAGCTAGTAAGAGGAAGTGTGGCAAATACAAATGGTTTTAACCACAAATGCTCGTCTTGCACTAGCTCTGCAATGCGATCATCACATTGGAAAGGTCAAGCATGACGTAGGCAGAAGTGTTTACAAAGAGAACGTGCAAAGACTAAGTCAAACGGCATTTACAAAAAAAGATAAAACAATGATGTCGGACAATTTTGAAGTTGGAGGAGAAAGTCAGATGGAATTTTTCGCCCTACCGCGGTACTTCCGCCTACGTCACGCGTGACCTTTCCAACGTGATGATCGCATCGCAGAGCTAGTGCAAGATGAGCATTTCTGGTTAAAAAGTACATAAATTTTGTTTTGTTTTTTTAGAAAATGACAGATTGTTTCTGACCCTTATTCCTCAGCTGGGATCGTGTAGAACGCTTTGAAGCTGCACTGAAACTGTAATTTGGACCTTCAACCCATTGGAAGATGTTGGAGTCCACTATATGGAGAAAAATCCTAAAATGTTTTCCTCGAAAACCTTAATTTATTTTTGACTGAAGAAAGAAAGACATAAACATCTTGGATGACATGGGGGTGAGTAAATTATCAGGAAATACAACATCTGAAAAATGTCTTGAGGTGTGGTAACCGTAGTATAAGCAGAATAATTGACTCCGGTCCAATGAATTATTGGAAAATAATTCTTGGAAAATATTTTCTAATAATTCAACGGCCCGCTGTCAATTATTCCTTACATATATATGGTCGTTTCTGAGTGAGCTGTAATGAGATGAGTGTGTAACGTTGAGCATTCACTCTCCATTGCTGCTAAGAGCCTCTTCAAAACAAACAGCACAAAAGAACCAGAGGCTGCATAATGTAAGCCAACGCTTCCTTTAATTAATACTGAGCTCGCTTTGTGTAGGGAGAGTGAGAGAGAGAGACTGACTCATCATGTTTAAATATCAATTCTTACATGAAATCACTTTATCTAACTAATCTACTCCAAACCAATAAGGCCAGACAAATAATCTTCAGCATGGATCCTTAAAACTCTGTCCCGTTTCAGCCTACTTGAACTCTCTATATGGTTATGTTTCAGTCGCACACCATGCCCTGATCAGACGTCATCTTCCCTAATTATCTCATAATTTAGATGGGGGTGGCTGTTACCACTGAAAAGACTATGAGCTGTAGACTAAAACAAGGATTTGGAGAAATTGCAAAGGGGAGGAGGGATGGGTATTATTTGGACTTTAGAACCATAACTTTTGCAAAATGAGTGCAGTTGAACAAAATGCAGTTCTTCTCAAATAAATAAGCAAGTATGCAGTACAAAGATTGCCTTTTATGTTGCCTAATGTTCACTTTTCTGACTCATCTGCCATAATGTCAAAGCGAACAGACTAAAAGATGTTCAAAGGCTCCTGGGGCTCTAACATTGTAATAATCAGCTGTGACAGCGCAGCATCCGCGTCGTCTCCAGATCCCTGGAGCTCAGGCTTTGATCTACCAGCGGTCGTCCGCTCCCTCCCCACCCCTTCCAAAGGCCTGTGCTGTTGATAGGAGTTTGTTTGCCTTCCGCCAGGTGGGTTTTCCTCAGTTTACACACTGTCTACACACCTCAAACTCTGACATGTGAGTCATCACAGCTTCTGGATGTAAGAACACTGAGTGGTGATTTATGTCATAATTATTTTTAACCTACACAGTATGTACAGAAACATGTTTGTGTGCGGTTACACGACTTTGTATTCCATTCATCCATCCATCCATCCATCCATCCATTTATTCTTTTGTCCATCCATCCATCCATCCATCCATTTATTCTTTTGTCCATCCATTCATCCATCCATCCATATGTCTGTCCATCCGTCCATCCATCTTTTCATTTGTCCATACATCCATCCATCTATTTATTCATCTGTTCATCTATCCATCCATCCATTTATTAATTTGTCCATCCATTCATAAATTTGTCCATCCATCCAACAGTCCGTCCATCCAACCGTGTGTCCGTCTGTCCATCCATTCATTCATTTGTCCATCCATCCATCCATCCATCCAACCAACCGTCCGTCCATCCATTCATTAGTTTGTCCATCCATCCAACCGTCCGTCCATCCATTTATTAATCTGTCCATCCATCCATCCATCCATCCAACCGTCCGTCCATCCATTAATTCATTTGTCCATCCATCCATCTATCATCCATCCAACCGTCCATCCATCCATTAATTTGTCCATCCATCTATCCATCCAACCTTTCATGCATCCATTTATTCATTTGTCCATCCATCCATCCATCCATCCATTTATCCATTTGTCCATCCATCCATCCATCCAACCGTCCATCCATCCATTTATTTATTTGTCCATCCATCCATCCATCCATCCAACCAACCGTCCATCCATCCATTTATTCATTTGTCCATCCATCCATCCATCCATCCAACCATCCATCCATCCATTTATTCATTTGTCCATCCATCCATCCATCCAACCGTCCATCCATCCATCCATTTATTCATTTGTCCATCCATCCACCCATCCATCCAACCGTCCATCCATCCATTTATTCATTTGTCCATCCATCCATTCATTCATTTGTCCATCCATCCATCCATCCATCCATTTATTCATTTGTCCTTCCATCCATCCAACCGTCCGTCCATCCATTAATTAATTTGTCCATCCATCCATCCATCATCCATCCATCCAACCGTCCATCCATCCATTAATTTGTCCATCCATCTATCCATCCAACCTTTCATCCATCCATTTATTCATTTGTCCATCCATCCATCCATTCATTCATTTGTCCATCCATCCATTTATTCATTTGTCCATCCATCCATTCATTCATTTGTCCATCCATCCATTCATTCATTTGTCCATCCATCCATCCATCCATTTATCCATTTGTCCATCCATTCATCCATCCAACCGTCCATCCATCCATTTATTTATTTGTCCATCCATCCATCCATCCATCCAACCAACCGTCCATCCATCCATTTATTCATTTGTCCATCCATCCATCCATCCATCCAACCATCCATCCATCCATTTATTCATTTGTCCATCCATCCATCCATCCAACCGTCCATCCATCCATCCATTTATTCATTTGTCCATCCATCCACCCATCCATCCAACCGTCCATCCATCCATTTATTCATTTGTCCATCCATCCATTCATTCATTTGTCCATCCATCCATCCATCCATCCATCCATTTATTCATTTGTCCTTCCATCCATCCAACCGTCCGTCCATCCATTAATTAATTTGTCCATCCATCCATCCATCATCCATCCATCCAACCGTCCATCCATCCATTAATTTGTCCATCCATCTATCCATCCAACCTTTCATCCATCCATTTATTCATTTGTCCATCCATCCATCCATTCATTCATTTGTCCATCCATCCATTTATTCATTTGTCCATCCATCCATTCATTCATTTGTCCATCCATCCATTCATTCATTTGTCCATCCATCCATCCGTTCATTCATTTGTCCATCCGTCCATCCATCCATCCAACCGTCCGTCCATCCATTCATTCGTCATCCATCCATCCATCCATCCATCCATCCATCCATCCATCCAACCATCCGTCCATCCATTTATTCATTTGTCCATCCATCCATCATCCATCCAACCATCCATCCATCCATTTATTAATTTGTCCATCCAACCATCCATCCAACTGCCCATCCATCCATTAATTAATTTGTCAATTCATCCATCATCCATTCATTTTTCCATCCATCCATTAATTTGTCCGTCCAATCATCCGTCCATCCAACTGTACATCCATCCATTTTTCCATTTTTATTATTATTTTATTTTTTGACCTAAATTAAGATGTTCATTTAGACTAACATATTTTTAGGTTACCTGACAAAATGTTTTTACAGTATAATTCAGAAAATGGAATTATCAGAACCAGAAGAATCAACCTATATGAGTCACAGAAGAGAACTATCTGCATTATCCTTCTCATTTTCAGAAATTGCTCACCACTGCTTGTCTCAAGCTTGGATAAAGTATGTGACCCTGTCACAAGAACCTTAACCTTGTCTTACAATCCACCTGATACAGGCTTGAGTGTCACCTGTGTGTGACCTAAAACGGTGTGCAATCCTGCACATAGACAAACTGGTATTAAGTAAATCAGAACATCCATCTAACCTAATGAAATTTGCTGCCGTAAGAGGCCTTGATATAACACTTCAATGATGCACGTATGGAGAGATCATCCTCTTGAGGGCTTTTACTGTAATTTAACCGTGACCCCTGGATGTGACACAAAGCTCACGTGGCACTGAGGTGGGACAAAGAGAAGGAAAACATCCTGTAGGTCCAGGGGCCAGTTGCAAAAACACAGCCGCTATGTTTAGACTGACTAAAAACTACTCTGACCAACTAGCAGTTAGCCAAGGGATAATCAGTCAAAATTTTCAGACTCAAATTAGACCAAACAAAGTTTTTATGTAACTGACCTAATGTATAACCAATCTAAAAAGAAAAAAGAAAAAAATTAAATTGTAAGACTAGTCTAAGCAATTTATGTAATGCGCCACAGATCTGCAAAGTGGGGTCCTGTGTCTGACTTCAGACGTACATCTTTAAGACTCATTTAAGGAATCAGAGTGAATCCTCTTACAAATTTCACTAACCCATATAATCATGGAGTGGTTACAATGTCACTGCTACCTCCCACTGTATTTAAGTTGTTTCTATATATATATATATATATATATATATACAATTTATTCAACATTAAATTGATTTAAAGTGACAATAAAGATGGAAAGTAAAGATTTTATTTAGTTCTTTTAATGCTATCTTTATGCATGCTTTTTAAAAGTTTAACTAATTAGATTTTACAGTGTAATAAATGTTTCTTGTGCACAAAATCAGCTTATTAGAATGATTTCTGAAGGATCATGTGACAGTGAAGACTACTCTCCCACATGCTTTGATTACAGGAATAAATTACATTTTTAAATATATTCAAATTAGAAAACAGTTATTATATACTAATAATATTTCGCAATAGTACTGTTTTTACTGTATTTCTGATCAAACAAATGCAGTCTTGGTGAGCAGAAGAGACTTCTCAAAAAATCATACCAATGCTTATTGCATATATGTTTTTGTTTGGATGAACAACATCAAATATTATATGGAGCACAACTTAATAGAATGAAATTAGCTGAACAAAAATGGACAGAAAAGAGTCGCTCAGCTCGCAGTTCTCAGACTTTTTTATTTTTTAATGTAATAAAATACTGGCTTACTTTAAATGGTTTTGCATGCTATAATAGGTTGCTGTTACATTTTCTAGTATTCTTTCTAAATGAAAATTGTAAAAGATTGTGACGAATATGACCCAGTTCAACAATTGTATCTGGAGTTAGTAGTGTATAAGAAAAATCTCCAGAAATGCATGTTGACTATTTGTTAAAATTATAATAATTTTACATATTTCATTAAATGGTTTAATATGAATTAAAACCACTTGCTTGCACATGCTTCATTTATGATGTCTAAATTTTTGCAAATAAAACAAAATGTCTTTTGGTGTAGTCTCACAATTGTGCACCTATAGAATGACCGGCTTATACTCTTATAATATTTGGTTTTTCACTTGCAGAGAGATTTCAGGAAAGATTTTTGGTCTCCTGTAGGTGTTTTTTGTTTCTAACTCCTGCCAGCGAAGCGGCTCTCCTCACACACAGATCTTTTTTTGTGTAGAACGTCAAAGAGAATATGAAAAGGTACATCTCTCGTATGAATATCCCCATGACGTGAGAAGCTGCTCATTTTCCATTTGCTGTCAGGAGGAAGATTAACTCTCCACCCCTCCTCCCCCTTTTCAGGTCCTCATAAATAGCAAATCGCACAGTGTCGTTGTAGTACAACAATAGTAGCACATACAATTAAAAGACTGACAAGCTTGTTTAAATAATAAGAAACACCAGCATGTACTCAACTAAAAGCGAGGGACCGCGCAGAGGAAGGTCTTTTGACTCCATGAACCTTGGTCTGACTTTGGAAGAGAAGCAACTTAATAATGAGGTAAGCGCTTTCCCATGTCATTTTGAAATGTTTTAAAAACATTTTTAACTGCTTATTTGGTCAATTTGCATACATTTTATAATTACATTATCTGCTCAGGTGAGAGTGATGAGAGTTTCTATGCAAAAAATTATATTATTTAAGTCTTACAATGCCAAATTTAGATTTCCAGGAATCATAGATCTCTGAAATGACAAGCGCGTTCTGGAAACTGAAGGTGACCGGTACCGTGGTGCACCGCTGTCCAAGAGTGAGAAAGCTCTAACACATCCAATGCTTGATGCTGTTGGCAATGATATGTTCCAATCCTCCATGCACCAAATCTAAAGATGCATCAAATTAAGTACACTTAACAGAGATGTGCATGGAAGAGTGATTAATTGCAGCCTAATCCCAGTGTTAGATTAAAACAAGAGGGTGCTAATAATAGGCTTCCTCGCTCTCCAAATGAGATTGTTTTAAGACGACAGACACTGGCCTGTCTTTGTTGAAGCGAGACGGTGAATCGCAGGACTCTGCCACGGTCAATGCACTAATGCTGTCTGGAATCCTGCTGTCGGGAAGACGAGGACAGGGACGATTACTCTCCCACATGCGTGATAGAAGAAACATGGTCAGTAGACGACAAGCTTTGAGGTCGCTTAAACCTGCTATTATATTCAATTATGTTTATAGTATAAATTATATTAAATTAAATCCATCATTATTATTTAACACAGCTTAATATATACTATAATTATTCAATTACAGTTAATACTTTATTTAATAAAGAGTTTCTGGGCATTTTTGTTTAAACATTGAAGGAGCTCACTCTCTCATGGCGTTACATTTAATTAAATGTGTTTAAATTACATGTAAAATAAACTAAATAAATAATAAAATGAAATTAAATGAACTAGTGTAAAGAAAGTAAAAAAGTAATATATTTAAAATACATTTAGTATAGTTTAAATCTAACATATTTACTGACATATCGCTTGTATAAAAATGATAATTAAACTTTATTTGGAGTATTTCTTTATTGCACAATGCACAGTTCTTAATATTAAGCCTAAAATGTGTTTTAATGTCACTATGGAGAAGGACTGTATGATCTTTGAGTAATATCAGTCTTTAAATGCAAGATATTTAAAGTGTACTTGCAACAGTTCCAGTTCAACACAATCAAATATACTTCAGTATATCTTTAGCTGGACCTCATCACTACTTTAAAAGTGCATTAAGTACACAATTAGCTGTTCCAATTAAATATACCAGGTTTAGTATACCAAAAGTACAATTTTGCAAGGTATTTTTATTAAGTACATAATATATAAATGTATTTGTCGTATACTAAGCATGAAGTAAATGTATTTCAAATACATTTTAGTATATTTATTTTTCACTAGGGTATGCATGTATGTACTTCACAGCTACTTCTTGGCCTTGATGGAAGTTTTTAGGGAATAAAAAGAGTTTTCGCCTACATTTTTTGCCTACGTTTATGTGTGGATCCTTTTCTTCTTTCATTGTATCATGTTGGATTGACGCACCTGGAGGGTTTGGTTTCCATTCAGACTGGTGTTTGGCGCTACGTTGTTCATCACATTGTACTTCATAAACATCATATATTTTTTCACGCACTACTACTAATTATAATTATCGGTATGATTTCTTGAACCTAATCCCAAGTCTGCAACCTTGCTCGTGCAGCGTCCGCTTATGTTAAGCGGGTCATGATGACTGCCGCTGTCCGCGGTGCTGAACTGACGCAGGAACCGGCACCTTTAATCGGATGACCTGTTCGCAGCTGGACATTGTTGTAGTTGTTGATTATTTAAAAATAAACCCCTCAGTTGACCGAGTAAACCGTGTCTTCCACACCGGACGCGACGAGCAATTTCCATTTGTTCTTCGTGTCAGAAGTAGCGCGAGTGCTTTAAGTACATCAGTAATAGAATCAGTTTACTGTTGGAAATTTGTTGTGTTGCAATCGAGCCGTATCCAGTGTAGACAGCGTCACTGATTATAATGGGTTCGATCTGCTTTGTCGCGTCACGCTGCTCGCTTCTGGTGTAGACAAGAGCAAAAAAATCTAATGTACAAAATGATCACTGTAAAAATAAATAAACAGCAACAATGTTGCTTTAATTTTATTGCTGATTGAGTTGAAACTCAAATGACAGAATGTGTTTTGATAAGTAAAATGGATGGAAAAATAAAATGATTTTACAGTTTTTGCACTCTTAATAGGAAAGTTCAAAACCTTCGGATGAATACGAAGAAAGCTGTATGTGTGCCCTTAAGCGATTAAGTGTTGTTTACGACACTCTTTCTTTAATCTACATGATCTGATTGACAAGCTGTGAGCACATGACTTAGGTTTGGATTTAAAGTGGGCTAATGTTGTTGACGCTACAAATAAACATCAAGTCATGTAAAGCAATAAATGATTTTGATGAGCTATATTTCTACCTGACCTAACCAGGCAGTCAAATCAATCTGATTTTGTGCCTATGTTTTACAGATGAACAAATCTGCTTTTCCAAAGATCGAGGAGAATAAAGACAACAAAACTGTGTCTACAGAGAGGGGTCGGGCTGCTGTTGTGTTCTCTCTGAAAAATGAAGTTGGTGGGCTTGTCAAAGCGCTAAAACTTTTCCAGGTGAAGGGCAGATTGTTTTTTGTAAGGATTTTCTTGCTTTCCCTAAAACTTTACGCTGTAAAATTAACCATCATTTATAAATCAACAGGAAAACCACGTCAACCTTGTGCACATTGAGTCCAGAAAATCCAAAAGGCGCAACTCAGAATTCGAAATCTTCGTAGACTGCGATAGCAACCGCGAGCAGCTGCACGAGATCATTCAGCTGCTGAGGAAACACGTGAACGTGCTTGAGATGGACGCGCCTGACAACCGCCTGCCTGAAGAAAGCGGTACTTGAATTAACGACACTATTTTTTAATACATCTGTCAGATGTGACTTAACTATAAAAATACTTAATATTTGATTTTTTTTTTTTCCAGAGATGGAGAATGTGCCGTGGTTCCCGAAGAAGATTTCAGATTTGGATAAATGTGCGAACCGAGTGCTGATGTATGGATCAGACCTGGATGCGGATCACCCGGTAAGCGCGGCAACGTTTCATCTCAATTATGTCATCAGTATAATGTAATCACGTCGCTTACTGTTTTGCTTCTGTTTCAACAGGGATTCAAGGATAATGTCTATCGCAAAAGGAGAAAGTACTTTGCAGACTTGGCTATGAGCTTCAAACAGTGAGTTTTTAGTAACCTCTTAAAATATACTTTAATATAAAACGTATATACATTTAATATATCCCATTACTTATGGCAATGAAAAGGACCTATTAATTGCCATTAAAGTGAAATTACTGAACCTAAACATAGGTTCATAAAATTGATAAGCTTGATAAAAATGCTTGACAAGCTTGATAAAAATGCTCATTTTAGAAGAAAATTTCAGATGGCACTTAGAGGCTTTTGCATCTGAAGTCTTCATATACATATATATATATATTGCTGTCAAATCGATTAATCACGATTAATCGCATCTATCTAAAATACTAATGTTTCCTCATGAAGTCTAATGGAAGTTTTGTCTTCTCTTCCATCAGTGGAGATCCCATTCCCCGTATTGAGTTCACAGAGGAGGAGGTGAAAACATGGGGAGTTGTGTTCAGGGAGCTGAATAAGCTCTACCCCACACACGCCTGCCGCGAGTACCTGAAGAACCTGCCCTTGCTCACCAAA